>LD700013.1:1037003-1053254 GCA_003118335.3 Papilio memnon | reverse complement strand
AAGCATACTACACGTTTTATTATATTACTAGTTGTTCCCTTGCGGCTTCATCCGCCTGAAATTATAAAAACTTTATTGTATTATTTACATTTGTCAAATTCTCAATTGCAAATGTTAAAATACCAATTACCTTACTATGGCAATTTTGCTTCCTTGATGGTGGCAGCAACTTATGGTCTCTTTTCCACATGAGAGTTTAATGGAGTGAAAATATGTAGCCTAAAGCGTGACGTAAGTGTAGGACTTTTTATTAAAAAAAATAATTATGCTGTAATTGCTGACATCTTAGGCAACAAAGAAGTGTGTGTTTACGCTTTATTATATTAGTATAGATTGGCGACAATTACTTCGATCTGTCATATCATTCATTCAGTACTTTTTTAGAAGTATGTCGTCACATAATATCCTTTGAAATCTTCAACTTATTTTTATTATTTCAGTGTCGCCTGTCCAAGGGATACTACGTTATCATCACTCCCGCCTCCGTTGCCGCCAGATCTTTTACCTGATTACAAAAACTCGCCGCCAGACAAACATCAGTTAGATCACGTAAGTATATATTATAACTCTACATTTGTGACGTCGTGAACAATAGAAAGAAATAAAAGAAATACAATTTGGTGACTCGAAACATCCTATGAGACGCGCAGAACCTAATTTTAGGTGCACTAGCAGCAAATAAAATTATGTAAACCGATGCGAAGAAAAAGCGCAAGTGATGTTGAGCCCTCAAAAATATATTATACATTAAGTACTACAGCGTTTCGTTTAGTATGAGAAATCTACGCTAAGGGCCTCCCTTAGCATTCTGAGTGGTTCTGATTCTGGTGTTATCGTTTGTGTAGGTGCTAGCGTACATCGGGCACACGTCCCCGGAGGTGACGTGCGGGCGGCGGCTGGACAGCGCGGGCCCCTCCCCGCTGCCGCCCGGACACGAGGACGAGCTCGTGGCAGCGCTCGTCGCACATCGCAACGCTGAACGATTGTATCTCACGCAGAGAGACAGGTAATGTGTCAATTTAAAGTTATTTTATCTGAATTTTAAGACATTTTAGAATGTGATTGTATATTAATAAATTTCGTGAGTCTGTAGTAAGTATGATTAATAAACTCCCTTATCCCCTCCCTATTTCTATGGTTCCTGTTATATTCTTGAAATAATGCGCCGTAATTGATTAATACGTTTATTTTGTTCTTACACGTTCCGTTCACGCACAACATAAAAATTAAAAATGACAGTCGTCCGGGCATAAAGTATCCTAGGTAATTTGGCAAAGACTAACTAACGTTTCATATCCAACAGTCCCGAATCGAATCTAGCGTATAAGATCCCGAATCTAGCTCGTTAGTGTAAATTTTTGTCCTACCAAATTTGTTGTACATACACATAGGAAATATCAAGATACCTATAGTGATATCCCGAATAAAAAAAAACTTGTTCGTATAGTGACGATGAGCCGGAAGCTGCGGAGGAGTGCAGGTCGGGGTGCGCGAGCAGCGCGGGCCCGTTCGAGCTGTGTCGGCAGTTCCTGGCGCAGAGTGGTGCGCTGGCGCCCGCGCGCCGCTCGCACGTGCAGCTGCTGCGCCGCTCAGACAGGCTGCTGAGGGAACTGCGCAACCTGGACGCTTTGAGGTAACTGATATACTACGAACTATTGCAGGTCGCCTGGTTTTAGGTGATTATCAATATGCAGAGAAACAGCCGTGGTTAGGCGGCAACTGCTCTCAGGTAAAGAATCGAAAAATGTAAAATAGATATAAAAACTACTTCGACGACAACAATATAACTCACGACTGTTACCCAGACGGGTAGGCAGAGACCACGGACCGCCATTTAGCTCGATCCTGACACACCTTTCTTTCTTCTCCTACTTCCATGTATCTACGCATAAGACTTCTTTTAATAAGATTGTGGTACCTGACCTAGACCTAGCCAGATGATCAGCTGGAATCGACTATGTACAGAGATAGTATAGATTTTTTTTAATAAAGAAAATTGATTAGGAAAACAGAATAATTATATAAACATTTTCAGGTGTCGCGAAACGCATAAAGTGGCAGTGATATACGTCGGTAAAGGACAGGAGACGCGCAATGAGATTCTGTCAAACCGCTGCGGCAGCCCCGCATATGAAGCATTCCTTGCCGCACTGGCTTGGGAGGTGAGTATTTACTGACGAAATTTTATTTCTCAGTAGTTTTTTTTTTAAATTAACAACATGGTTTTCATTATGTATGCACGAACTCTTTTTACCACACTCCAGGGCAACAGAGCCATCTAGTGTAGAGTTGAATACATAACATTTTAATTTTTTATATTAATTGTACTTAGGTGGAGCTGGAGTCGCACGTGGGGTTTGCTGGCGGGCTGCGCGGCGGCGGCGGCGGCGGTGTGTCTGCGCCCTACGTCGCCACGCTCACGCTGGAGGCGCTCTTCCACGTCGCCACGCGCATGCCCGCAGACACGCCGGATGCCATACTCAATAAGGTTCTAACGGGAAATCTGGCGGTGTTCCGCCTTAAAAGCTAGTTTTTAAACGCATTAATAAGAGCATGCGAAATAGAACTAATAGGACGCATCTTTTGAATGTGCCGTACAAAAAAGGGTGGGTCGCTATCTATTTTTGTTATTTGTCTCGTTGCAAGGAACAGGGCCATTTTTCTGTAAGAGAAATAAATGTGCACGTGTGTGTTGGTGTTTTATTTGTAACATGTGATTTATTCACATGTCAGACCCGTCACCTGGGCAACGACGAGGTGCACGTGGTGTGGAGCGAGCACTGGCGGCCGTACAAGCGTGATACGCTGCCGACGCAGTTCTGCGACGTGCTCATCACGCTCTACCCGCTGCCCGGCGGCCTGCTGAGGTGCACCGTCAATAGGAAGCCCGATGTGAGTCTACACCACTATATACTTCATTTACTAACGATATATTAAAGTCTCATGTAGTTCCTCCAATAAATTAATTACTTTTCATTCCGTCCGCTGTTCAGGTGTCAGTGTTCGGTCCACTGTGGGAGGAGTGCGTGGTGCGCGTGAGCTGCGGCGCGGCGCTGGTGCGGGGCGCGGCGTTCGCGGGCGGGCGTGCGGTGCGCGCCACCATGCCGCTCTACCAGCACGCGTGCTCGGAGCGCGCACGCGGACTCGACGCCCTCGTGGCGCACCACACGCAACCCGCCACCTTCGAGCACTTCGTGCAGCGCGTGCGCGACCCCGTGCCCCCGCCCCCCGCCGCGCACGACACGCTGCCCGCGACACACGACCAGCCCGGTGAGTGGTGCCCGCACCTTACATAGCGCGGACGTAAGTAAATATCTCAGTATGCATCCCCACGGTGAAGCTCGGACCTAAGTTTAGGGTGACTAGGCCTTAGTCAACCATGCTGGACCACTGTAGGTTGACTTTACACATATCTTTAATTTATTTCCAGATGATTAAAGACCTGCTGATTACAAATCAAATGATTAACTCCTTGGCCACCGCCTCTCTATGTACCGAATATTATATTGTCCGAAATTTCAGGTTTCAGAACTTTTATTGGCACGAAACCAAATTTAAAGTTTATTTTAGATCAGGGTAGCGGGCGGCTAGCGGCCGCGCTGCTTGACCACGGCGCAAGCTCGTGGGGGGGCGGGGCGCCGCACTCGGTGTCCCCGCGCCCTTCAAAGCGGCTTGGGCCCTTCAAGCGCCCTCAGCCCGCGCCCACCGCAATCCACGCCGCACCCAACGCCCCCCACTCCGCGCCCACCGCCCCCCATACCGCGCCACCCGACGCACCCACCCCGCGCAGACCGCGGTGAACTCACACAAACATATATCACAACTCGAATAAAATAATTATCCCAATATCTAGCCAAATTAATGACACCATATAAAAATGTCTAACCAATCACGTTATTTGATGTCTACTTTGAAATTCAGTTTTACGTAAAAATATATATAAATTCTAACACACTGTTTCCGAAAGAATCTGTAGTTCAACTAACATTCCAACAATTTGTTTGCAATTTTTACTTAATGAGATTAAAACGCGGATATTATAAATTAATTATCATTAATATACCTTTCATAAACTGGTCGTAATTTTGTTTTGTCTGCCAAAAACTTTTTAGGCTTCCTTCGTGTCGCTAGTGAAAATACAAAAATTTTGATTAAAAAAGTCGACATATCAGAATATAGATATAGCTGATTATTAGATTTGAGGAAATGAATATTTGCGAATTAAAGAATCTCTTAACAGTAATAAATATAAGATCTTTATTCTTATTTAATTACTACTTCAAACATTCGCATCGTATTTCAGTAAATAACATTTGACATTCAATATCGATATTTTATTGCTTGGCAAATAAATGTAAAACGGATTTTTTTACGCCAAATCGAAACGGTGAATTTTTCTTCATTCTAATTTTCTGGTTAAGTGTATTGAAGACAAAGTATATAGACAAAACTAGCAACTTAAACGGAGATTTTGCTAGACATGTTTTGCGTCTGCACGGCTCATATAACATGACTAAAACATATTCGTCCAAGAAGAGATTTTTAGCACCTAATGATGAACTTAACATTGTTTGTACTTAATTTATTATTTAAGCTATTTAAATACATTTGCATTTAAATATTATCTAGCATATAAGTTTACAAATTAAGGCCTTGTTTTTTTTAAACAATATATTTATTACATTATAAAATGTATACTATTCTGTATGTAAACGATGTCACTGTTAACTTGAATATACAGTCTGGAATAGCCTAAAACCATCGTATTGAAATTATAATTTTCTATAATTTTATCCCTTGTCAAACTAAAAAAAACTCTGTGAGAAGATTTGCATAAACTTGTGGAGTATTAATAGAAATTATTTGAAATAACTTGAACCATTACATTTTCTTTCTTATCTACTACCTAACCTTAATTCATAAAATCAAATGTTTTCGATCATAATTATTTTTCTTAGTTCTAGTATTAAACTACAGAATTAGGTGAAATGTAGTATTTATTTGAAGACATTTATTTTGAAGTGTGTTAACTAAACAAGATTAAAAGTAAAGAATCAATATATCTGAGGCTAATAATTAAAATGTTTAAATGTGTCTTAACATGGAATTTAATCAAAAAGTAACCGTGATTTACTCCGGTTACATTTACACGAATCTATGGAGAGGTCAATATTTTGTCATTTCGGCAGTACGAACTCGCGATTTGTTTAGTATAGCCTAACCAAAAATATAAAAATCCTAGCCTGGAGGCATTTGAATCGCCTTCTTTAATACTTTCTAATGTGCCTAAAGGAATTAGTTCCGAATTAGTCCGCAATATGGCAAGGGGTTTATAATTCCGGTCAGGATATAAATATATGAATACCATTGTACTGATATTGTCTGTACATATGTAAGATAGTTGTAGAGCTTTAACTGTTTTAGATGTTTTACTGTATTATGTTTATTTTTTTTGTCATTTCTTGAGATTGTTCTGTTATTTTATGCAGTTTGATTGATTCGTAAAATAAATATTCTTATAATTTTAAGTCGTATATATATTTCAATGATATATATATATGAATAGTATTTATTAGTTTCTGCTATTTTAATATAAATAAAATATCGGATATTAGAAAACAGCTAATCATAGTCTGCCACGGATCTAAGAAACTATGTTTATTGTTCATCCCATTTTAATTAATAAATACGAGCTTAATTCTGTAAGTGATACCAAGCAAAGGTTTACGATTTTTTATAACAAGGGCCTAATTACAATAATAACGGTTTTGGTGTTATAAAATAAGAATACAGTAGATTGCGCGCTCCAAATTTGAATAAAGTCGTTACAAATAAAGTATGGTGCTAAGGATGACACGGAGTTGACGGTCTGTGGACTTTTTAACTTGGGGGATTTTTTATTTTACATTTCATAAATAATAAATAACTAGTAACCAAATTTCGCGGATAAGTTATGTTTTTTTAATGAGTTTTGTCAGATTTTTTCCAAAATATATGTGCAAAAAATCAACATTCCACGGAAATATTGTATTATTTACAAATGTAATCTGTTATTGGTAACTTTATATGGTATAACTTTAAATGTCTTGCATTTACCATTGCACACAGTATAGAAAACGATTCAAACATTCCTTGTAATTAAAAGTGTATTATTTTTCAGTATCTTTAAAACTTTTGTTGTTGAAATTATTATTTATTGGAAAAAGTTAAATTATAATCAGTAATTAATAGGTGTTAAGACTGACAAGCTTATGTATTGCTGCAATCACTAAGTATTAATATTGTAATATTTAATGTGGGATGGTATATTTATTTGAGCTAATATATAATACATTTTATTTGCCTCATTGTGTAAAAGGCTTAAAATTGTCACTTAACTATAAGTAATACAGATTAACCCACAGACATTTAAGTAATGTAACCAAATTTTATATGTAAAAGAAAATAAAGTTTTGTTAAACTTTTTTTTATGTTCTTTATTTTAATTCTTTGGCAATTTATACATGGAGCCTTGAAGGACAAGTTGATGTGTTCTCACTTTGGTATCTAAAAATTGTCTAAGCTCTTGGATACTGCATTCAGTACCCGGAGCTTGTAAAGCAAACATCTTTAACATCTGATGTATGCGATCTAGCGGCAAAGAATCCAAGTTGGTTAACATACCAACAATATAAGACCAAAACACCTGCAATTCCCCTTCTCTTTGATCATGAGCAGATGCCATAACACTCTCTGACTCCTCATCCTCACAAATCATTTCTTGAACCTGACTATTGGCGACATTGGATTTGTTTGCATCATTACCATCTACCAAAACATAATAATCAGCACTTTTCTCTGAAATTAAACCCATTGACTGCCAATAAGTTATTTTCCTTCTCAGTATTGTAATTGGTACCTTCATTACTTGGTGCAATTCCTCCAACGACCACTCCGGCTTGTCTTGGAAATGCATAATTAAAGTTGCATTAAATGGTGAAACAGTTAAATCTAATTTCTTTTGTCCTATTTCTATTTCAATGTTCACATTACCCAAATGCGGTATCCAGTTTAAGGTTCTGTTGCCCTTTAATGCTTCAAAACATTTTGTGTACCTTTCTAAAAGTTGTTTTATCACATCTGGCAACTCAAGGCTTTCATCTTTAAATGGAGGCCAAAACTGGGCAGACAATATCATACCATTGCACATGATATTAGAGTCACCGAAACTGTTATCTTGATGAATGAGTGCATTCATTCTCTTGGAATCATAAATATCTTTTAGCATAACTTCACAGAAATGTAGTTGTGACTCCCCAAATCTTAATTTTAGTAATTCTAAATATGTTATCTCCTTTTCAGTGTTGATTACAGTTTGTCCCAATAATCTGTCAGCTAGTAAAGTTCTGTACTCATTGACAAATAACTCTTTACTACCATAAACATTTACAAGCATGGATATAATGTCACTTGTTTTTCTATCACTAGAGTTTGCTTTAGGATCAGCATCCACCGGATCAGGATTCCAATCATCCCACAAGTCTTCTTTCTCAAGATCATCTTCTCCATCAGCTGCAAATTTTGCCAACTCCTCAGCCAATTCACTTCCAACCCCATCTTCAGTCAAACTACTAACCACACTTCTGACTGTATCTTCTCTATTCCTCAAATAATTTCTTACAGGTTTTGTGACTGTTTCCAAAATTACTCCTGAAGGATCTAGATATCTCAAAGTTCTAATTGTGGATACATATGCTGTTAATATTTCCGAAGTATTCACACCAGGGTGTAAAAGCCTTGTTTCTAAAGCAGTCTGCAGATTCTTACAAAGTGTGTGCTGCAGGTCTGTTTTGTCAAGACACAGTTTAATGTCATCTACAGCTGGTTGTGAATCTGGATATTCAATAATTATATTAAAAAGTTGATCTATTCTTAGTTTTGTATAACTGTGATATAAATAATAGTTTAGCTTTTGTTTAAACTTTGAAATAGCATTTTGAACATTTTTATCATCCGGAGGCGGTTTGGAGGAACCTCCGCAGTATATTCTTGTAAGCCATGACATCACTGTTGTATCGAGCCAATTCTCAAGGAATGCTATGTGAGAAACATCAAATGTACCTGTACAAAGTTTCTGTATATGGCTTTCTATTCTCATTTGAATAAAATTAGTCAACACCTGACCGGCTAGTCTCTCCAATAGTTGCAGTTCCATAAGCTTGCGATTTGTGTCATGAAACACTTTGACAATGTAAGCACAGTTACAATCTGTGTAATCATTCCAACAACCTGAGCACATCACATCCTCACCCATATCAGAACTTTCATATTCATTATCAAAGACATTAAATGATACTTTATAAAAAAAGTATATGATGTATTGGAATTCAAGTGGTATTTGAGCAAACAGGGTAGCACGGAGTAGTTGCTTAAACCCTAGTATAATGTCTCTTTCTCCAAAGATCGGCAAGTTGTCAGAACAATTACTGTTCAGTAAGCTCAACTTTCTTAACATTGGCTCGAAGTTTGTGACTGAATCGTATAAGTCATTAATAGCAGTTTTGAATAATTGAAACCCTTTGACCTCTGTGTCCGATTTTACAAATTTTGCCCAAAAAGAAGGCACAGTGTTTTGGCGAACATACTTTTCAATATAAATGATTACTAGATCACGAATTTTAATTTGAATACCTAAATTAATAACGATTTCTTGGATCTCTTCATATTCTTCGTTGGTGCACTCTGTAAATATTGTATCGTTCAAGATGGGAAATGCATAGTTTATTTTTTTCCAACAAGCCTCCAGCTCTCCTTTCTTCGCCATTATGTTAAACAAAATAACAATTAAATCACACTTTAGCTTATATTTAAATAATACCGGATCTTTACTTATAAAATACAAAGATAATTGATAAATACGACATTGATGTTAAAAATGTCATAGATAAAAAATATGTCAATGTCAATGTCATTTTTTTCGAGCTAAAGTCAAAAGACTAATACTTTTGACTTTAGCTCTTAAAACTCTTAATACCCAGATTAAAATGGAATGGGTTTTATTAAATGGAATATTTTTTATTACATAAGCAACGTGTAGCAAATATTAAAATTCTTAATTCCAGCAATATCTACAGATAGATATTGTTTGTACCTTAATTTACGTCCAGACTAAACTAACCCTTATATTCAGTCGTTACACAATGCAAGGGTCAATTTACAATGTAAATAAAAGCTATGAAACTGTAATTTCACTTTATCTTTTTCGACATAGCTTTTTCCTTATGCACTGATTGAGATGAAGCAAGCTATTCATTGCTGAAAAGTATATTTTCCATGCAGTTACTTATTTTTATGAAGAGAACATATGTTCATAGGTCTTTTATTTAATTTATAATGCATTTACAGTATTGCAGCAATGGGACAACAAAAAAAGATCTTTTTGAAAATGAAATTTATTATATTTTTAGTCGAGCTTGATTTTACATTAAAACTGTTTTATTACACATATATCATAACTTAACACTAACTTAACTTAAGAAATTCAAAGAATCAATGAATTGGTTCAGGTTGCTGTGTCAAAAGGAGGCCAAAACGTTTCTTGATTGTGATTCTTTGTCTGGAATACTTGTCTTCTGGTGAAAACCGGGCTGAAACATTTATAATAAATTCTAGTAGTTTTAGGTATATCACTATACAATTAGAGGTAGAAAAACTGAAATTGAAAATGTAATATGAAATTAAAAATGTAATATGAAATTGAAAATGTAATATTGATTATATTCGAAAACTATAATAAAATTATTTGGTATTCTACCTGGATGAGCGGACAATGTCGGTTTTCCACTTGGGTCAATTGTCTGAAATAACAAAGATATTATGATAGTAATGTTTCGCCACATGTTTGTTTAAATTATAACAAAAATAATAAAGTACTCATTACCGCTAGTGTATATTGTCGGTCCCCATTCTCGTTCAAGTAGTATCTCAGGTACATTTTTGTAAATGTTTTATGAAGCGAAAAACTTAAAATAACAGAATTTTATTCTTATTTCTGTGAAAAGAAAGAAAGTAAGCTATTTTCAACTTATGAACGGAATTTGACAATCAATAAAAGCATGTGGTTTTATGACATTGACATGAAATGAAATTAAAACCAAAGAGCATGAAGAAAAACTTATACGATGGACACGGCCGGATAATTTCATTGGCAACACTGATTGACATTTGATTGACGTGTATTTACGGATTTAAAACTTGATTTTTTACCTGTGGCGACCTATTTATGTTTGTTGTTTAGTAAATAATATTTTATAAACATCGATAACGCCAGATTCTGAATGTACTATACATTACTGTATATTACAATTGCATGCTACGAACTTTGTGTACTTTTTCAGGACAGTTATCTAGGATGGTTTCGTTGCCACCTCGCAAGATTTCCACGTCTGTCGCTTCGTCAAGACAAGACATTTCACCATATCAAGTACTAGTACAGATGGGATTTCCTAGGAGAAGAGTGTAAATATCGTTAAATTACAGTATTTTAAATATATTATCAATTTCCTTGCGATACTGTAATAATTTTATTTTTTTACACTTAGACTAAAAGCGTTAGCTGCGACCGGTAACCGTAGTGTACAACTGGCATCAGATTGGCTTCTTACTCATGTAAATGATGCTGCACTCGACTCAGAGGAGCCTCGTGAATATATACTGTATGTTACACCTACCGGACAACTGTTAAGTCAGATACAGGAATTCCGAGAAAAGTCAAAAAGTATTTGTGGATGGAATGGTGCACACAATGCTCCACCCCATATAACAATAGTCCCGTTTTTTAAAGTGAGTTTCAAGTTTGATGTTTCTTTTATATGACCAGAAGTATAAAACATCTATTGAGACAACAGAATTCAAATATCTTGCACGGTTTTGTATGTATTTTATTGTCATAACACTAATTACATCAGTTTTACTCCCTTAACAATAATTATTGACCATCACTGTTCCCTTATTTCAGTATGAATGAATTATAAAAAAAAAACAGCACTGTCTAAAATTAGATGTGGTTTTATAGGCATCAGATGAGGGATCTTTAAACCTGGCAGTAGCTGTGAAACATGCTGTTGAGAAAGTGGGACCACAACCAGCCTGTCCGATGAAACTAGAAACTTATGTTTCACCCAATTTTATTGGCCTTTTTATTTCTGAAGAGTATGCTGATTATTTCAAGGCACTGTCTTTACAATATGTAAAAGAAATTCAAGGTAAATTCTCTTATTATTTACTTTACAAGATAAAAATAATCAAATACAACATGCAAATATAATAATAAAAGGAAAAAAAAATAACATGGTATTGTTTAGCAGTCTTATTGCTAAACACAATCTCATGAAAGTAGTAATACCTAGGCTATATAAATTAAAGTATAATGCGAAACGGAATGAATAAAGATATAGTCTTTTTTCTCTTTCTTAATCTCAACTAAGGGAAGTAAGATATTTTGTAAATATCTGCCTGGTTTGTTTTAAGAGGCAGATGAAAGTTTTAGATTTTTGAAGTAATGTTTAATTTCATATAGTTGAAGTGGGAAAACTGTTTAAACAAAGAGCCATGGCAGGATTGGATTGTTCAAAAAATGTTATGCCAATGTGTAAGACTCATACATTTTACATGATATTCATTTATATCTATGTTTATATGGTGTAGTCATCTTTTAGTTTTAATTTATATTATTGTGTTATTAGTTATAAAGAGCCTGATAGTACAAGTTTTATTTTATTGGTAAGTCAAGTTTTGTAAATATATGTGTTTGTGCAATGTATTTAATACTAGAAGTGTAAATCATATACATATTTACCAATAATTTTATGCAATAACTCTTTCCATTTCATTATAACTATTTCACAATATCCATCCACACAAAGTAAAATAATTACTATGATAAACTAGTTTAGTTTGCATACAATTTGTCTATCTAATACTTTTTAAACAATAATTTTGCTAATATTGCCCTATAATTACACATAATTTAACTTCCATGAACCATAGCATAATACCATTAACTAATAATAGTTAACAGAAATATTAGTCGTTAAAACTTGTCGGTGAGCATGGATTAATCCCATTTTTTTAGAAGTTTACGCAAGTTAAAGATTTGTCATATTTTAGCAAAAAACTTGGACCCACTGGTTAAATCATTGCACATGACGCTTGCATACCATTTTGATATATCAGCATTTGATTCCCTCAAGTGTTTGGCCAGTCAACTAGAGTTGCCTGATATAGCCAACTGGGAGCTACGACTGTATTCTAGAGATCCTCGCTATAATAATTATCAGGTAAATTTATATTTGTAATTAGTATAGGCTGAGAAAATAAACATAATAATTTTCTATCCGAAAATCTCAAAGGCTGGAGACAGTTCTTTTTTGTGATCCCTATAATTCTAATAAGATAAAACTAGAAAATTGCGGGAAAATAATCCGCCATTTTAACTCTATTGTATATGACCTATTTATAATCTGTTTATGCCTCAGAATCTGTATTTTAGTTTAGGTTATATATTATATTTCTTGTTAAATTATTAAATAATATCTCAGGTGTACAAAGTGAATCAAGGCTACACGCCGAAGGCGTCCGATGAACTTGAACTCGTTATCGGAGATTTTATTTATGTCGAGGAGTCGCAGTTTGACGGCTCGGCTGACGGCTGGGTGCACGGCACTTCGTGGTTGACAGGTAAACAAGACGCTTATAAATGTTATTATGAAGTTAGCTTTCGGGAATGTTTTGCGTATAGCCCGTTCTAAATTCGGAGGTGAGTTTTACGGTTTCGTAATTGGGAGTTATGTAATGTATATGTTGTCAATTTATTTTATTACTTTGTGCGTAATAAGATTAAATTATGATTATTGAATTATATCACCCTTTCAGGGTTTAGACAAGATGTGTAATATTTATAGGTTAGGTTAGTCAACTTTCCTGTAAAATACGATTCTTAATTCCTGCGATATACGTGAGCAAATAACCGTTCTACCACACTTTCATAGTAGTAAAGTATAGATTGAGTACTTATGTATGTTTTCCTTCTCAGGTATCTCAGGTTTCCTCCCGGGCATCTACGTACAAAGGACAGCAGAGTCGGACGCCTGGACGTTACACCGAGCAGTTTCACTAGGACACAAAAACTGTAAGTAAACGATAACATGTTGTAGAATAAAAAATGGCGGGAAAACTTAAGATACACTTAACTCATAGATGCTACTTTTTAAAACTGCAGATTTATTTCACTCATTAGATGTTGTTATTGTTTCGTTCAAATCATGTTGCTTCGCTATTATTAATTGCCTATAATACAGCCCTTTTGTTTAAGTGATAAAATAATGCAAATGCATCATTCATCATGCAAATCATTTCACATTATTTTTATGAAGTCCCGCCCGCGACTTTGTCGTTTAAAAAGTAGCTTATTATATTACCTCAAACATCACACCTTCCGCTCAAGGTCCCGTGGATATCGGTGCAATTGTTTCGGAGATTCACCGAAAATGCGAACACACAGCCATTTTGCAATTGGCCTTTGATACTACATACAGACGCTCCAATCTCATTAATTATAGATATTGGCTTGGAACAATGTTGTATTTTATTTGTCGTAATATTGGTATCTTAAGTGGATGTAAGTTGGCTGTCTGAGATATATCTTTTAGGCATCGTAATACTGATATCTTATTTTATAATCTCAACATGATGATGTTACTTTTTATCTTTATTTGCTGAATTCATCACTATTGAGCTATTGAGGAATGACTCAGTTACGTTATTCGGCGCAAAACAGTTCGATAGCTGTTAGCAACCGGCAACGGCAACTGGCAGTCTCGCCTTGAACTTGTACCACTTCTAACGTAAACGCGTTCCTTTTTACTCAACCGTTAAACATCAATACTGGATAATAAAATGGCAGAACAAAGTAAGAATTAATAAATTTTTGATTTGTTGTGTTAATTGGATAGCATAATTACATTTTTCTGGTAACTCTGTTAGATTTATAATTTTCTTTACAAGTTTCTGAACGCATTGTATCAAACAATATTATTAGAAAGTAGGTAGTTTTAATGTTATATTCAAAAATGTTAAATCTATTCACCTTTTAGTAACAGAGGGTCCCTAGAACGCTAGATTATCTGATATTTTTTTAGGTTTCACTCCGAAACATTTACCGATAAATTAAAATAAATAAAAGTTTGTAAATTTTTAATTAGTATGTTTACTCTTATAGTTTTCGTATCTTTATTTATTACAAGTGTGTACGGTAAGTTACATAGAAGTTTAATTATGATTTACTAGCTTTCGCCCGCGACTCCGTCTGCGTGAAATTAAAAAAAAAAACAAAAGTAAGTAGCCTAAGTGTTCTTCCAGATTATCCTCTACAACTATGCCAAATTTCATCTAGATCCGTTCAGCCGTTTAGGCTACAAACTCCAACAAACATCTATCCATCCATCCATCCATCTATCTAAACTTTCGCATTTATAATATTAGTTGGATTTAAAAAGAATGTTATTCCAATAGAAGTTGTTTTTCTTATCTGTCTGAATGATCACGCGGTTCACGTACTTGACAGTTGAAAATTTTGTTTTGTTTTGCGCGCATACCAAATGTCAAGGTCATCCACATGTACCGCTATTTCATACAAAACATATATGTTTGATTAAATATTTTATTTCCTGTAAAATTTTACTAATTTTAATTAGTGTGTAAATTGGCCAATCATATCCAATCTCATATCACACACGGCGTTGCTTTTTTTTAAAATGTAGGTAATAAAAGTATACAAAATATTTAATTATGTTAATGGTAATTTATATTGGCTAAAGATAATTCCGGCTATACATTAAAGTCGACTCGGATTAAAAACTTTTAAATACTTAAACCTATGTGTTAATATTTCGAGGTTTAAGGTAAGACCACTAGTAGATGGCCATGCGTCAGTAGTTAGCCACTTTAAAAAAAAGTTTTTATAATAAGTGTTTGAAACTGTATTTTCAACCACCAATACCATATTGAGCTTTTATAATCATTTTTATAATCGTTTTACAAATTACAAATATGCTAATCAGGTTTTAATTGCAATTTGTAAATACTTCAACACTTATGATAAAAATAAATTGAATACCCATAGCAACGCATCTTTAACAGATGTTGTGGGGTCTATGGATTGTTTAACATCATGTGGTCTTACTCTTTGACCACCTTTAAATATGATAATAATAAAATCTATGACTTCTATTGTTATTGTTACGAAGGCGCGGAATGCAAATCATCAAACTCGGAGACGAACACTTACGCGGTGATGTCGAACTACCCGCACGAGGACGCGGCGGGGCTCGCGCAAGAGAAGTCGGAGGAGACTTACCAGGAGTGGGAGAAGTACTGGCACGAGGTCCAAAATGATAGGAGCGAGAGTATACTGCGCATCACACAGGGTTAGTGACACTAACCAGCCCTATACTTATTCCACTATGTACCGTCACCAAAACAAAAAGACTTTTAATCGTTTGTTCGTTGTATTACTTTCTTCTTACCTATGTACATTTTCAACGAATCCGTTCATCTTTTCTTAGGTCTAGTTGCTCTACTTCTCGTTCTTTACTCCTAACATGCCCGAACCATGCTAGTTCGTTATTAATTTCCTCCCAAACACATTGTTTTATATTGATGTGAGTCATTAAAATCAATACTTTAGATATGCTGATAATGACAATAGCCAACAATCCAAAGCTGATAACACATACACTTTAAAAATTCTATTTTAATATGTTTTTATTGTTAGGTACAAGCATAGACTGGAAATCGAGCGTAGGGCGTGGAATAGGGGATTCCGAGAGTTCTGACAGTATTACAGTAAGTATTTTATTGATACCCACACTCAGAGACCGTAAATTAGTCACTTAGTGTAAATTTATCTAATTCCATGATTTTAAACAATTAAAAAATGTGTAAATGTTCAGACGAGCACTGGTACGGATAGTAACAGCCGGCGCTGGGTGTTCGCGATGCGGCACGGCGAGCGCGTCGACCTCACTTACGGCCAGTGGGTGCCATTCTGCTTCGATGACAATGGCACCTACGTGCGCAAGGACCTCAACATGCCGCTACATCTGCCGGAGAGGTCGGACAACTACTATAATAATACTTAAAGATGTTACCTTGTTAAATGTTCAAATTATCAGTTCATTAGACAGGAGACGACGAACGCCACATCTAAATTAA
>LD700013.1:1004428-1032293 GCA_003118335.3 Papilio memnon | reverse complement strand
TTAGAGTTTGTAGCTTAAACGGCTGAACGGATCTCGATGAAATTTGGCATGGATGCAGAGGATAGTCTGGACATAGGCTACTTGCTTTTGTTTTTTTTAATTCCACGCGGACGGAGTCGCGGGCGAAAGCTAGTGTGTTATAAATTTGTGCCCAAAATCATCACGATCCATTGAGCTGTTTTGGAGATACTTAGTAACAAACATCCATCCAACCTTTCCCATTTATAATTTTAGACTATGACATTATATTTAACTTTTTATCTTAATTACTTACACATATGAGCATACCGCAGCTGATGCCGTATTGAGCAATGGGAACACGTAGATAATAAACCTAAGCTCCTTGTGTGGTAGGAAGGAGAACAACAGTACATAGACCACAGCGGGCGCTATCAGCTGGACCAGCCTCCGGTCCAAGTATACACCTACTGGGCACAGGACCAGACTCGGTCCTATACCACGAGGTAATGCAGAGTAAAAGTACCATAGGAATGGTGAAGTCTGATGTAGAGTTAAGTAAATAAAAATAAAACTGTTACTGTATTATACTATACATATGCAAATAATTTCAACTGAAATATTTATGGATATTGAACACCTGAGCGTAGGTGGCTCAGTGGTTTAAGCACTTGACTTGTAATCTACAGGTCTTGAGTTCGAACCCTGTCATGTACCAATGTGATTTTTCGAATTTTCATATGTACATAATTTACCCGACGCTCTTACGGTGAAGGAAAACATCGTGATGCAACATGCACATATTTTCAAAGATATGTGTGAAGTCAACCAACCCACACTTGGCCAGCATGGTTGACTATGGCCTAATCACCCTAACATAGGGAAGGCTCCGAGCCCCTCGGTGGGGACGTATAATGAGCTGGTGATGATGTGATGATGATTGAACCCCTCAGGCATGATAATGAGATGGCTTAAGTGTGTAAGGAAAATATTTATAATTTGTTATCTTTAGGTATTTTATAAAAAGGATACACCCCAATTTGAACTCTTATTCAAGATTGTATTATACCAAAAGACTTCTGCCTCGGGCCAAAGTAAACGGCCCCAAAACAATGAATCAATTATAACTGTCAATGCCACCAATCCTATACCAGTAGGCACAACTATTTTAATAAATCTGTAATAAAAAAATATTATTGGTTTAAAAACTTAATTTGTGATATAATTCATAACACAACTATCCTAACAAGAACACCTTTTACTATTGAATTACCATAAAGCATTTTTAGCTTACTTTTAATTTAACTTAAGTTATCTCAACATAATACTGTGAAATTAAAAAAAAAATGCAAAGAAACTTTTTAATATGTCAACATCTTTTTTACTTACTTTGTTAAATCAATTTTCTTAAAAAACAAATCTATAATAAGGAATAATCCAAAGAGCATTGCTAATTCAGCACGGAATATGATAATGGATGCTCCAGCAGTTATAATAAACTGTTTATGTTTTCCTGACAGCCATCCTTCTAATGCTAGTAACACTGAAAATAAGTTAAATAGAGAAATCTATAATATATAAAACACCTAAGTTTTAGTAATTTAAATTTCAACTGATAAATAATTGTACTATACTTACCAAATGGTAATACCATGATGTTGGGTAAAGGTCGACTCATGTAGAACATAAAATGGTACTGTGAAACACTGATTAGTGTGAACCACCATGCAAAAGAATTGCCAAATTGTTTCTGTAATGTATCCCTGAATCGGCTCCATGATGCTATTACTGTTAAAGCTAGAGTAAGGCGCACTGAAAATAAAAAAACAATATATTTTTAGTGACAAAATTAAAAACATTACTATGTAGTGTAAGAAACTGAAACCTAAACTATACTCAACTCTCGGTTAAAGCGCTTACCTACATATTGCATCCAGAACTTGTTAATACCAAACAAATGTAAAATAAACACAACAGGAGCGGATAGAGCAGATATAATGACAGGGCCGATGAATGTACGCGGCACGACACCCGGGAATTCATGATGATCGTACTGGAAAAATATATTAATATACACATCTACGCGCAGCTTATGAATTCCAAAATTAGATTTTCATGTATACCTGTGAGAGGTTAAATCGATGATACAAAATGTCGTGAGTAGCTTGGATATTGAAGCTTTCCTCCACTTTAGTAAAGGGGCATAATAATATATGCAAGCTAGCTACGATATAAAGTAACTGAACCATTTTGGTATTAAAAAAAACCGCTTTTATTGTTATCCATGTCTCGCTAATCAGACAAAACAGCTGTCATCAATCATCAATCTTGACATTGACATTAGTCTAGTATTGCTAGATATGGAGAAGAAACCGGTAATTATTGTAATATTTTTTGTAAAAATTGGTAAAAGATGATCGTAACTTAACTTATAATGTTACACAAGGTTTAATTATGTAAATCGCGCTAATCTTAAAAAAAATTGTTAATACCGCAACTGTTTTATTGAAAAAAAATTATTATAGTAAAATATAAAACTTACGCGCTTTTGACTGACAACAATCGTCAACAATGGTGGAACGGATTCTGTGACATTTCCAAGGCACTGTTCGTTTTCTGATACGAAAATATCAATAATGATCAATATTCCAAGTGAAATAGCAGAGGCGATAATATTTCTATAATATTTCGCTCCATCTTAATATAAAACTTTGAGGATGTGTGATGTTTGTTCCGAGTTTTCACATCTTTTAGTGAATTGTAAGTTACATTGTTCAAAGATTTGTAGTGCTTTTCAATCATACCGTTGTTATATTTATTAAAAACACAAATAAATAGTTACCACACCATTGAAGGCAATGTTTCAAATCAATATGTGTTGGATTTTTTTTTAATTCATTCTTCAATTGTAGGTGAAACGCGATTAACCGATGATGTGTCCCAATACCCAAGTATAAGCCAATCTGAACTGGAAGTACTCCTAAATTACATTCTTTCGTGGCCACAAAGGTAATAGTTTTACTTTTTCATTAAATTTACTCAGTTTTCAAATCTAAATTTTTGATTTTATATGCATTTTACATGAACATCTACTTGTTCCTTTTTCAATAACTTATTAGATTATTTCAACAAATTAAGTTTGCTATTTAGAGACAGAATTTTGTTTATTATTGTACTATTAACAGAAACATCTTTAACTCCAATTTATGCTTTGTCTAAATTTCAGGCAATGTATGTGCTGTTACCGAGATGTAAAAAATTTTGAAAGGTTTTACTTGGTGGTCCAAAGTGTACTGTGTTTGTCTGTATGTCAACTGAAGTTGTTAAAGGATGAATTAATAGAAGCCGCAAGCACCCCTCCACCTGATGATAAAAAAGACACAGAGAAGCAAACCGAAACTTCACCTGAAACTGAAAATAAGCAGGAAATAAAAGATCAAGAAATTGAAGATGCGGGAAATAAAGATGATAAACATGACAAACCAACCGAAGACAGCTCAAACAATGAAAATTCTACTTCAAATGATACAGAAACATGGTCAATGCAGCAAAAGGAAAAGCTCATGCATATTGTTTCCAAGATTTTTCTTCTTAATTTTCCACTATATTTGGCATGTAAACATTCAGCATTGAGCCACTTGGAAAATCTATCAGCACAGGAAATATCAAATTTAAGTTCATACTGTGACCTTCATGATACAGAAATACCAGCTTACCTGTTGAGGAATGTCAGTCTGTTTTGTAAGCTCGGTGGTGTGTGTGCTATGACATCCGTTTTTGAATGTGCAACATCCACAACCCTGCCACTGTCTATGGCACATGCTGTAGTGGCCGCTGTTGGGAACTTGAAGTTATGGCTTAATTTCAGAGCTGTAGCTCAATTGTTTATGCCATTGAGAAGTAAAATTTTGAAGTACATGTGCAGTTTAGAAGACAAAGACTTAAGGGTTCCTGCTGTTAAGTCTATGGCTGGTAAGATTTTCTATCAAACTTAAAGTGTGCGCACAACCTGAAACTGAACTATAGCACAACTGTTTAGTCTTGCTTTGATTCCTATGAGCTTATATGGAGGTATGCACACTACTCGATTTTTAGTTGCACAACTAAACAGTTGAATTGTCTGTGAAACAATCTACAATTGCACATCAGTTGTGCAAAAGTTTAGTTCAAGGTGTGTGCCTGCTCTAATATTATAATGTGAATCTTTCATAAATTAATAAAAAAGTATAATATAATTTACTCTTATTGGTAAAATAACTAGTAACAAAATTATTCTATAATGACATGTACTGTTCCTTTATAGACTTTATGTGGGGTGCAGCCAAGGAGCCTTTGGATGCTCCACTAGCTTTTGATGGAGATGGCTTGGCACTGGCTTTCAAGTACTTTAATAGCAGCACTCTCACAATGCGTCTGGCTGGTGTTGCTCAAATCAATGCACATATTACTGCCCACAACGAACTGTGTGCAGGAGAACCAGCTGTGGATGCTGAACTGGCTGGTCAACAACTTGCCACCTGGTTAACTAATAACAACATCATTGAACATTTGTTTGGCCCAAATTTACATGTTGAGGTAAGTTGTGGGATGTTTTATAGCATCGTAAGATATTCAGTATTTCTACTGGATTAACAATAAATATTTTGACAAATGTGCTTGTGTTTAAAAAGTGACAACAAAAACTAGTAATTTATCAGGTTCTTCAGAATAGGAACTTTATACACTATTTTTTGTTAACAATGAATCCATAATAATTAAAAAATTTAGTAAAATAAATGTGAATGTGTAGATTAATGGATGTTTGTTACAAGAATTACGAGAATGCCTCAACGGAACTTGATGAAATTGGCCATAATGAGGGATAGTCTGGAAGAAGACATACTTTTCATGTCTATTTCGCACGAAGAAAGTCGCGGTTTCAAGCTATTGAAAAATGCTATTAAGAATAACTGTATCTATTCAAACTTATTTGAATACAAATTCTAAATGTATTTTTCTTACAGGTGATCAAGCAGTCACACATGATCCTGAAGTTCCTAGCAGTGGAGGGTCGCGTGACAGCCGAGCACGTGGAGCTGATATGGGCAGCCGCGCAGCTGAAGCACTGCGGCCGACAGGTGCACGATCTACTGCCCGGCTTCATACGGGCACTAGCGCCCAAACCCTGCACACTTCTCTACAGTCTTCTGTGCTCTTTGCCACCTAAAGAACACACGGAACAGGTAAGAACATGGTCCATGCTAGTACGATTTTTGTATGAAAACAGCACAAAGTTGTTCAAAAATGGATACAGGTACAAGTTTTAATACAAGTGACCGACAGTGGCACAGATAGTAGGTAGCTCGCGGGTTGACTTGTAATCTGTGGGTCTGCCGCGGGTCTGCCATGTACCAATGTGTTCTTCGGATTTCATCTGTACATTCACAATTAAAAATATATGTGCAACATCAACCAACCTGCAATGAACGGTAGTGGTTGTGTAAAGCTTTAGTCACCTCTAGCTTAAGGCGTCTCCGAGCTCCTCAGTAGGGATGTACAGTGAGCTGATGATGATGTAACAAGTTTCCAGTTCAAATTATTCAAAATAGCAGAATACATTGTTTTACTTGTTTGTACTAGAAATATTGACAGGATGTTAAAGGGCTTCTTTCAGTTTAGTAACTTTCTTTCATTGTGCAGACTCTGTATTTGGCATCAGCACTAATGCGTGCGATGTGGGCGCGGGGCGGGGGCGGCGCGCTGGGCTCCCCGCCGCCGCCCGACGAGCCGCGCCAGCCGGCCCCCGCCTGCAAGCCGCACCACAACTCCTCGTCGGAGGCTAGCGTCAGCATGGACCAAACCAACTCCGATGATGACCCGGTAACTATTGCATTTATTACATTATTATTATTCAATACAAACATGAATAATAAGCATTTACGTCGCAAAATTTGTAGTAAAACTGTTTTCGAAAATAGGGCCATAGAAAAAGAAATGAGTTGTCTAACTTGACTATTATCCTTTTAGATAATTTTCTGTATGGGTTCGTACGTGCGTATGATACGTATACGCTCGACTTTACACTGAAACATTGTTTTTATACCTATACTTTTAATGTACGACTATGTCTATATCAAAACTAATCATTTTTTTTTCTTTACATTTGCATGTGCAGTGCGAAGAACTTAGCACGTCAGGGGAAGAGGCAGGTCCTACGCCGCGGAAACAAAGCAAGCATCAACGTGAATTGACCGGTAATGTCTTGTAGCACATATATTTAGCTTTAACATTTTAGCACGAATGGGTCCGCTCGCCCGGTGCAATAACACGACCAACAGAAGACAGGCGTGGAGTGGAAGCAATTCCGCGTTTCGTTTGATGAGTGTGGTGCCGGGGGCCCAACTTTAGTCCCTTTCCCGTTTCACCGTTTGAAACGATTGGATGGGAAAGTGGATTTGACGGTGGAGGAGACGCATAGGAAGGGG
Source organism: Papilio memnon (assembly GCA_003118335.3). Taxonomy (NCBI): domain Eukaryota; kingdom Metazoa; phylum Arthropoda; class Insecta; order Lepidoptera; family Papilionidae; genus Papilio; species Papilio memnon. The sequence continues at coordinate 1,025,871 of LD700013.1, read as the reverse complement.
ATCATTCTCTTTATGTGGGTCTCCTCCTCCGTCGATTTAGGGTAGGCAACGCATCTGCAATTGCGGATGTCTATGGGCAGCGGTCGCTTCGCCATTTCGGCGGATTTAGATGGCCGCTTGCTCGTTTGCCACCTTATTGTATAAAAAAAACAGAAAATGCGGCCAAATGTACTATCGTATAAAGTTACACAATCAATTTTTTCAGCTGAACAAGAGTGGCTTCGTGAAGGAGAAGAATTGACTAAGAAGGAATGCTCTACGCTCAAAGCTTGTCAAAAGTAAGTGAACGTATGAAATGATCTTATTTGGCTATTAAACGACTGTTTAAATACTTTAATAGAATGTTTAAATGGTTTTCTGGCTGGGAGTGTCAATTTATTTAGTAATGTTATTAATTTGCAGACGCAGCAAGCGCGCCGGCAGCAGCGGCAGCGCGAGCAGCGGCGCGGAGGAGCTGCTCCGCCCGCGCAAGAAGAAGCTCTACAAGAAGCGGCACAAGCCCGGCAAGGCGAGGCACTTCCGTGAGTGCGGTCACACACATACACACCACATCTATATGTCTACTGTCTTAACTGTATATAAACAGCGAATAATGATTTAATATTTAACAAACAGGAATTGGGGATTTAAAAACAATAGTAGTTTGTAGTAGTATTTTTTCACACAATATTCTACATCTATGCCAAATTTTATAACATTTATAATATTCTCTTTTGTACCGATTGACAAAAAGAGGTCATTAACCCGCACACATTTGACACGTTAAATGCAGCAAGTCTTTGCTCTTTGTGAAATGTTAAACATGTTATCGCCACTTACGTATTTGCTTAAATATATTTCAGTAGCGACGCAGCTGAAGAGCGCGGAGTTGGCGGAGTCTGTGTCGGAGGTGGAGGAGGAGTCCTCCGGCAGCGACACCGCGCACTGCCAGCTGCTCTGCGACAATGTTGATGCTAGGTAAGTATTATTATTTTATCACCTTTATTCATAATTAAAAACTCCACTAACTTCGAAAAAGTATGCAGATTGTAAAGGTATTTCTAAGGCAAGAAATATGTTTGCTGCAATGTATATTACAACTATTCTAGGACTACAGTCAAGTTATTTGTTTTTGAGTTATAACGTAACTAGTTGCGAAGTTTCATTGCTATAAGATGTTTGCAAATATTGTTGGTTTTTTGTTTGGGTTTATCATTGATTGAGACAATGTGCGTGTACCAGAAGACTAATGGAGCTGCGGCTGATGGAGAGCTACAAGCGGCGCGAGGAGGAGGAGGGCAGCGCGTCCTCCGCCGTGTCCCCTCACTCGCACCGCCACCTGCCGGACCTCGATGAAGATGACTCCGCCTGCGAGGAGGAACTGGCACGACTCGCCGCACAGGTACCTCAATGTTTCTAGACAATTACATTTTTTACACTCTTTATTTTTGTAATTCGCATTTTAAATAGCTATTTATAGGCAAACAAGGATGTCTAGACCTGTAAGGCGTTGCTATCGGTTGATATATAAAATGATATAAAAAGAGGGCGCTAGTGAGCTATTATAATTTAGTTTTACTTATACTCACCGGGTCAAATAACTTTTCTATACATCAAACCGTGATTTTTGCACTAAGAACCATATCACTGACTCTGTCATTTCAAAAGAAAATGAGAGAGATAGCGGTTTATTTCTATAGCGTATAGTGTACATGACATTATCCCTCAGGCGCAGTGCCTGACGGAGTACCGCGGCGGGGGCGGGGGCGGGGGCGGGAGGCCGCCCTCTCCCGCGGCGCCGCTGCCCTTTAACGTGGACGAGGTGTGCCGCCCCGGCAACACGCTGCTCTGGGACCTGCTGCAGGACGGCGCCATTGTGAGTCGTATGGACAACATATTTATATAACATAATTGATTTAAGTATCAAGGATTTAAAAATTGCTATTGTGATATGCTGAGTATCCAGTCTAGTAAGACTAGCTGTTTAGCTAGCGTATGTAGATCTATATCATAAAGAAACATAAATTTCTCACGAAATTGCTCGCAGAGACACTTGGAAACCAATTAACGACTGAGTGCTGAGACGTGATTTAGGCCTATAATGGACTATATATTTTTTTAGATAATAAATAATAATAAATTGTATTTTTGTATGTATTGTAATAACTCAAAAACTACTGGGCCGATTTAAAAAAGATCTTTCACCATTTTTAACGTTATAATGAGAAATAAGGCTATACTATTTATCATATTTTATTTTCACGCCGGCGAAGTCGCGAGCAACAGTTAGTGTTGTTAATAAATGATGTAACATTTCAGGAGCAACTTGGCGAAGGAATCGCGCTGGAGGCGGAAAAGGCTCTCTGTACGTTGCTGTGCTTCAGCACTGACAAATTTATACGTATCAAATTCATTGAAGGTTGCCTCGACAACTTAGCTAATCATAGGTAAGTCATATGTTTTTTTTTTATTTTAACGTACTATTACGAGAATAAATATCGAGAAATCGTTTTACGATTGGTTTTGATTCATATGTGTTATGTAAATTTAGCTAATTGGATGTTTGTTGTCTGTACAGATCTGTCGCGGTATCTTTACGCTTATTGCCAAAGTTGTTCTCATCATTTCAACAGCTACGAGGAATGGACATGCACCAGGTAAAATATTGTAGACTAATTCATTTAATATAAACTTTTTTTCTTTTAAGTAAATTCATAATGAATATGTCAAATATTAGCCCAAATTAATTTTACCAAAGTCGTAGTATTTCAACATTGTTTTTTTGCAAAAAGATTTATCTGTTTATGATAATGTTGGTATACATTGTCTTTAGAAGTAGTTTTTACATATATTTTATATTTTTCTATTCTCTAAACGGGTAGTTGTCCCCTACCCTGGCGACGGGCATCCGTATTTGTATAGGTAAACATAGAATTGTGTACTTCCAGGTGGTGATGTGGGCGGAGCGCGAACGCGGCATGATGCGGCTGTTCGTGGAGGACCTGCGGCACTACACGCAGGGGGTGCGCGGCGCGGTGGGTGCGGCGGGTGCGGGGGGTGCGTGCGTGCCGGCGGGCGCGGGGGGCGCAGGCGACGCGGCGCAATACGCGCACATCACAGAGCTCACAGTGCGTCTGCACTTCCTCACTGCTATATTCTCGCCAGTCGGCTCGCCGCAGCACTTCAGGTATGTCATAACGATATTACTGCTATTAATTGATTTCAAAGTTTGCATATGGTTATATTGATCGACTTATATGAGATGATAATGAATATTACTCTTTCAACGATCAAACTTAACGTGTTTATAGTATAGTCAAACAAGGATATCTGAGCCGGTTTAAAAGGCGCTGCTGATGTAGTTAGTTCTAACAGAAAATACGTAAAACCAACATCATAGAAAATTGTATAAAATAACGAACATGACATGACAGTTACAATACGAAATAGATCTTGTGACACTTTTAATAGGGTGCTAATGTGCTTTAATGTGCCCACTGGGTCAGATATCTTTGTCGGTACATACAACATTTCAATCTTGTCGAACATGTTTAATCGGATCTTTTATAGGTGACAGTTACGATAGATAATAACTTGAATAGGGATGCGATGGTCCATTTTTTAAAACTATTCTACAACTTATGCAAGTATGTAACTTATCAAGTGGTGTACGTGTTGCAGGTTGACGGTGGAGCAGGTGGAGGAGCTGTGGCAGTGCCTGGTGGTGCGCGGCAGCAGCGAGTGCGCCGACTGCCTCTACTCGTGGCTGCTCTCGCACACCAAGTCGCCAGAGCAGCACGCGCTCGGCCTTGACGCGCTGCGCTTCTTGTATATCGAGAAGATGCCCACATTGGATCCTGAGGTAAATGAAGGCTGGACTATTGGAATACAGCACATTAAATAAATCAAAGATTCAAGATATAATGACCTATGATGCATTTTTACTATTCCTTAAATGATAATTGACTAGTAGACATGATAATATACAAATAAAAATATTAACTAAAAACTTTAAAAAATGCTAGGAAAGGAATTGTCTTAAATGTGTTTTAATTTTTTTTTACTATTATACAAACGTCGTACAATATCGTAGTATCAATACGCCGTAGCCATTTTGAATTATTTATTTAATTGTTATTAATTTAATTACAGACGATAAGCATAATGGGTCTGAGCCTGTACCAGCAGCTGTGCAACTTGGCTCGTATGGCGCTGGGGTCTGGAGACTCGCGCGACGCCGCGCACCCCCACACCCTCGCCATGGACCATCTCTGGAAGATCGCACTCAGAGCTAACAGCACAGGTCAGAACTCAGTCGTTAATTAAATAGTCCTATATTGTAGGTTTGTGCGACAAGACAAAAAGAAAGGCGTCCGAATTCTTCCCATTAGATTTTAACGATTTTCTTATTATAAGTTTATGTATCTTACTAATAATATAAATGCGAAAGTTTGGATACGATGGATGGATAAATGGATGTTTGTTAGAGTTTGTAGCCTAAACGGCTGAACGGATCTCGATGAAATTTGGTATAGATGTAGAGGATAGTCTGGAAGAACACATAGGCTTTTTTAATTCTACGCAGACGGAGTCGCGGGCGAAATCTAGTTATCTATATTATTCAAATAAATTACTTTTTGTTCGCGTCGACGAAATTTTGTTGTAAAAAATAATGAAAGAATTGTCGATCAATAATTTTGTAACGAATTTCATCTGGCTAGTGTTTGACAATAAAGTATGGAATAATAAATTAAATTTTGTCACATTTCAGATGTATCAATGGGCGCTATCCAGTACCTGAACAGTTATTACATGGGCCAACAATTACAACAAGAGGACGACTTCGTATCGAAATGCATGTTCCATCTTTCTTCAGCAGCTGAGAGATTGATCTCGAAGAGTCATGACACGGAAGAAACTTCGTTAACTCAAGCTGAAGATGTAGAGAAAAAAGATGCGGAGAAAACTCCCGATAAACAAAATATCTACGAACATATGACAGATGAAGCGGCGTTACAATGTATACAGAGGGCGCTACTGTTGCTCAAAACACATTTGGATACATTTAAAAGAAGGTAAATCTGTTTTATTTACACTTTTGTTACACGAATTTAACTTCAGCACTCAGAGTCGTTAATTATGTGTTCCTCGTAGACTTGGTATGAGAAATCTACACTAAGAATCTCTGTTAATAACCAATTTAACATGTTATTTATGTTATGCCCGCAAACTTCGTCAAAAAAATTTAAATGCTATTTTTGTCATCAGTAACAAATACACCATTTTCCCGAAATCTGGATATTTTTTTTTTATATTACATACAGACACTCCAATTTTATTATATGAATAGAAATCTTACTTCTTACTAATATAATAAATGCGAAAGTTTAGATGGATAGATGGATGAATGGATGGATGTTTGTTAGAGTTTGTAGCCTAAAGGGCTGGACGGATCTGGATGAAATTTGGCATATATGTAGAATATATTCTGGAAGAACACATAGGCTACTTACTTTTTTTTTTAATTCAAGCGGACGGAGTCGCGGGCGAAAGCTAGTAGATAATAAATTTAATTTTCTTGTAATAATTCCATTCTGTAGAAATGGCTTTGATACTATATATTTTTTGTAAGATGTACTTGAAAGGGAGGCATTGGCTCCTTATATACAGGTTTTCCTAGTTAAGGAGCCAAGGCGATATTGATAATGCAATAACTGAGTTTACACTTTAGTACTGGTTTTTCCTACGTAAATCATCGTATTTTTGAAACGCGAAATATGCAAAAACTTTAAACGTTTAATTAAGACGAACATAGGCATAGGCAACCAACATCCTTATAATGTTACTTTCAAATTTTACACAGAAATTGGTTTAACTCAAGTTTTAAAATACAAAACACGATGTAAATCGCAAAATTGTGGCTTACGATGGTCTATGTAAGAGCTATAATGTTTTAGATCCTTAAAATACTATTTTTATGACAATTTCTTTACTTAAATGTTGTTATTAAACAACTAAGCTTTTTATCATTTTACTAAAGTGAATGTCTTAGATACGCGTACCACTTACGTCGCTGGGCACTCGCGGAGTCCGGTGCGTGGGAAGGATGCGGGGGCGCGGGCACGGTGCGGCTGACGCTGCAGCCCGCGGGCGCCGGACCACGCGCCACCATCGCGCTGCACCAGGCGGACCTGGTGGCACATCTGCGAGCCCACGTGCACGTCTGGTGGGAGAAACAGGTAACATCACATCTTGTCCTCTGGTATTGCCGATATTCCCACTACCCGTTTGCCCCTTCTATTATTATAAATAAGATTTGACCACAAAACCAACAGAATATGTCTTTTTCATCATCAGCTCGTTATACGTCCCGACTGAGGGGCTCAGAACTTACCCTATGTTAGGGGTGACTAGGTCTTAGTATGTAATATGTCTCAATGTAATAAACTAAATGCTGGTCTTTGTTTCATCGATAAATTGAGTAACTAGTCTTGAAGAGGATATGGAATTTCGATTGAAATGTTATGTTTGTTTATACTTGAATAATCTTAATTAAGTTCAAACATTGTACTTGATGAATATAATTTAATATAAATTCTTTTTTTTGTTATTTAGATACAAGGTGAAGAGGGCGTTACTGCGCTGTCAACTGACGGTCCGTTGCGAATGATAACTCAAGGGCAGGAACTGACTATTGACTATGACGAAAGGACTCTATATGACATGGGGTTTAAGGATAATCAGGTAAGAATTTAGAACACTTTATTTAATTACTAGCTGTCGCCCGCGACTCCGTCCGCGTGATATTAAAAAACAAAAGTAAGTAGCCTATGTGTTCTTCCAGACTATCCTCTACATTTATGCCAAATTTCATCGAGATCCGTTCAGTTGTTTAGGCCACAAACTCTTACGAACATCGATCCATCCATCCATCTAAAGTTTCACATTTATAATATTAATAAGACATGCTTATGTGTGTGCAATAATAACGTTGGTATATGGTGTCCCAGCTGGTGTTTGTGTCAGTGGGCGTGGGTGGGCGTGGCGCGTGGGCGGAGTGGCCGTCGGCCCAGCCCGCGCCGGCGCGCGCCCGACTGCCCACGTTGCTGCTGCTCGACCCTACATACTTCCACCAGCTGTTCACGCTGATGCAGGCACTGGGACAGATGAAGGAGCCTGGTACTAATGGGGTAAGTTAATCATCAATATAGTTAAATCTACTGTTATAAATAGGAAAGATTTGTGTTTTCGTATTTATTGAAATAACCCAAAAACTACTGGGCCGATTAAAAAAAAACTTTCACCAATAAATGCTATGTTATCACTTACTAACAAAGGCTATGTTTATTACAATTTTTATTTCCGTGCAGATGAAGACGCGAGCAACAGCTTGTGCATACTGTGTCATCAATAATTCAAGATAAACTTATCTATTTTCAGGAACTTGTAGCGCACACAAAAGCGCAGCTGCTATCAAGACGCGTGTGGGATATTCTTCAAGCGGTACCATTAAATCCAACTCTTCTAGAGGCCTTCCAAAACCCAATAGAGAGCAAGCTACCAGAATTACTCGACCCGACCAGTCCACAAAAGCTCATGTACTCTCTACATATTATTGACAAACTGAGCTCAAATAATAATGGACCGAATGTGAAAGACTCGCCCGGAATCATCGAGAAGACAGAAGAAGAAAAAGTTGCGGTTGAAAATTGGAATGATCTCTTTATAAAGAAGGGTGGATTGAGGATACTTTACGATATCATGATGTCGGGTAAGGTTTCTTTACTTTACAGAAAATTTTGATTGATATTGCATAATATATACATACATAACATAACATAATAGATATTTTATTGAATGTTGTTCGTATTTGCAGGTGTATTACAACGCAATGACGACAGCGAGTGGAGGCAGGACTGTCTCGCCTTGTTGCTGCAACTTCTCTGTCGCATCGGGACATTGCCTACATCCGACTCCGCTCAGACACCCAAGTTACATCCCGTATGTATTTGACATTTATTACGTTGAAATTGATTTTACTTTTTAAGATAGAAATATTTTTATTACATGTTTATTTCACAAAATCGTAATAGTGACGTTATTGAATATATGTTTTCAGGCTCTGCTATCTCTGATGAGTGTAGAAGAAACGACTGAAAGATTAATATCAATATTGTGCGAAGCTGCCGCTGTAAAAGAACCCACTACGTACAAGACAGGGTTCTGGGGCAGAGCTCAGGTAAGATGGTTTGCAGATAATGTGTTTCTACCAGACAAATATAAGAATACAATAATTTGGGTGGAAAAGATTTCAAGTAAAGGAATGTGCGTTATTTTGCAATATTTAATCTAATAAAAAAATTACCTTACTAGCTTTTGCCAGCGACTTTGCCCGCGTGGGATATAAAAAAAATAAAAAGTAAGAAGTCTATATGTACTTCCAGACTATCCGCTACGTCTAAGCCTTTCACCGAAATGCGGTCAGTAGTTTAGGCTACAAACTGTAATAAACATCCATCCATCCATCTAAACTTTTGCATTTCTAATATTAGTAAAAAGTAAGATACCAGTTTGTATTGTATTCGATTGTTTGTTAATTAGTTATGTAATATTTACTATGTGTTTGTAGGTGGTGCAGCACGCGATGCGCATGTGCGTGTGGTGGGCGCGCGGCGGCGGGGACGCGGTGGCGCTCGCGTGGTCGCTGCGCCGCGCCGCGCCACGCCTCCTGCTAGACGATGCCGATCCCGCGGTAAAACTATCGATATTTTCAGCTTTGAAAATATTACTATTTCAAGTCTAATTCTCAACAGAACACTCGAGTTACTAAAGTTTTCATGTATCTTGGCGGTTCTTTACTCGAGTTGCAAAGCAGAACACAATTTTATGCATTTCTGATGAGTGAGGAGGACACTCCGCAGCTTGTTGATTGTCGTAATACCTATTCTGAAAGAAATTTGTGTACTCGGGTACCCAATATCTGGTTTATTACATCTATATTGTTATAGAATTACTCCTATCCCGGACTGTCACAGATAATGTGATGGATTAATTATAATGCTTCAGTTTTCATTATAAAGGTGCGTCGCGAGGCGGGCGGCGCGCTGTACCGGCTGTGCGCGGGCGGCGAGGTGGCGGTGCTGGCGCCGCTGCTGCAGCTGTTGCTGGAGCACCTGCCGCGCGCCGCGGACATGCGCCCGCACCACCTGCATCACCACACGCAACATCACGACGTATGATATCTCAACTTTAAATTACCATCATCACAGTCTTATTATACGTCCCCACTGACGGGCTCCGAGACTACCCTAAGTTAGGGTAACTAGGACGTCAACCACTCTGGCCCACTGTGGGTTGGTGAACTTCACACATACCTTTGAATTCCTTCGCCGATATGTGCAGGTTGCATCACGTAACCTTCACCGTAAGAACGTCGAGTAAATTATATTACCTAACTACATTGAATTTGCGATAACCTAATCTTTTTGGCACAATATAAGTATACACTGGTATACACTTATATCTTATATTATGCTAAAAGTTATTTGACCCAGTAGGCCCTAAGTGAAACTAAATTATAATAGCGCTCTAGCGCCCTTCTTTTATGTCATTTTCTATATCCATGTAGGTTTTACATATATTCTGTCAGAACCATCCAATAGCAGCGCCTCTCATGAGGCTTGTTAGATTACAAGTAGCTATAGTTATTTTTTCAATTTTAATTGTCAGGTGGTACATCATCATACAGAAGAAGGCAAGGAGCCTTACGGGCCCGCGTGTCGGGACTACTTTTGGCTCGTCTGTAGGCTCATTGACGGACTACCTGAAGATTTTTTTAAAGGTAAACACCACACAGGTATTTTAAATATTGATTGTCTTAGGTAGCAGTAAATGCTCTATTTTAGTGATATCATCTCTTTGTCCTTATCACACTTAGAGACGGCACATCAGGTTTTCCTCCTCCATATAGATCTGTCTTCCGTTGTCTCAGTTGTCCCCTTCTTGATCATGATTGTACTCAATCCATCCAACTTCTTAGGCCTACCTCTACTGGTACTACCTCCACATTCAACTAAAGTTCTCTTCGTCACATGTGATTCTTCTCAAAACACATCCATATAATGCGAACTTTTTCTCCTTAATTACTCTACCATTGTTCCTACTTTCAGACCTTCTCTAATGTACTTTAAACGATATCTTTCTAAAAACCTGTGTTAACAGATGGCGCAACTTCCGAAGACAGCGGTGCTCCGGATCTGAACGAGCTGTGCGAGCAGATCCGGTCGTCGTTAGATAAGCGTGAGATAATAGAGAAGCGCGCGGAGCCGTGCTCGCCGGACGACGGGCTGTACGGCCAGCTCAGCCTGCTCACACATCTGCTGAAGCACCCGCTCAGCTTCAAAACCTCGGAGCAAGGAACTAGGACATTGGAAATGGTTATTATGAACAAACTCTTTCTTATTGTAGCGGTTATTTCGATATTTTAACGAGATCAAGTGCAACAAACAAGACCTATTGCTTCTCCTATATATATCTTTCTTTACTATATTATAAAGAAAAAATATTTGTATTTTTATGTATTGAAATAACTCAAAAACTACTCGGCCGATTAGAAAAATGTTTCATCTTTAAAAAGCTACGTTATCAGTGAGTGACATAAGCTATGTTTTGTACTACTTTTTAATTTCACGAGGACGAAGTCGCGAGCAACAGTCTTATATAAAGACTGAGACAAAGAAAACAAACTGTTCTTATAAAAGAAACTTCCGCACACAGAGTCGATAAATGGCCGCTAGGTGTCGCCTTTAGTATGAATTATGTTCGAGAAATGTATATTTAGAAATAGCTATTAATCAAGTGTAAAGGGTAGCATGAGTATTTTTAAAATGTTATGTCTTATTCAGGTATTCGGTTTTCTATTCGATGTACCGAATCCTGAGCAACGCAAGCTACCCAAATGCAAGTCTCAGAAGTCTCGCGCGGCCGCGTACGACCTGCTGGTGGAGTTGGTGCGAGGTGCGCCGGACAACTACATGGTGCTGCACAACAAGCTCATGGAACATCATAAACCTGGTGAGAACTTTCTACATACTGTAAACATTTATAAACTAAGAAATGTAATATGAATAACAGAACAATAGGCTTACATTTTTCTTTTGAATCGAAATAACGAACAATATTGTTAGGCTTGCGAAAGGCGATCTTTAGCAATCTCACCTCTTACTTACAATAATGCAGAATGTCTAAGTATTCCGGTGTCCAGGTCCTCAATCCGGCTACCCATGGGACTACTGGCCGGCGGAGGAGTCCCGCTCGGAGTGCGGGTACGTGGGTCTGACGAACCTGGGCGCGACGTGCTACATGGCGTCGTGCATGCAGCACCTGTACATGATGCCGCAGGCGCGCGCCGCCGTGCTCGGCGCAGACCCCGCGCACAGCCGGCACGCCGCCACGCTGCACGAGATGCAGAGGATGTTCGCGTATCTCATGGTCAGATCACGAATTCAAATATATAGGAGGCATAGTTCACACTTCACTTTAAACATTTTTCACCTAATCACTAACACTACCTATTGATAGATTATCAAAAACAAAGGTCAATATAATTAATTATATTTTAATTAATTGCCAATATATGACTTATAACGACACCACTAAAGGTCACTAAAGGAAACACTAAAAAAATCAAATCAATATATTTGAAGTAACCGTAAATTGCTCTCTTAGTTAAACATTTTGATTTTTCTGTTTTCATTGTAGCGACTTTAATAGCTAGAATAAGTTATTTTTTTTTACTTCCCTACTTGTTTTTTTTTATTATTATGGATCACTAACAAGTAGTAATTTAATAACTAAAATTGTTTTCTCGTTTTTAGGAAAGCGAAAGGAAAGCTTACAATCCTCGTAGCTTCTGCAAAGTTTACCAGATGGACCACCAGCCGCTGAACACGGGCGAGCAGAAGGACATGGCGGAGTTCTTCATCGACCTCGTGTCCAAGCTGGAGGAGATGACGCCCGAACTGAAGAAGTTGGTCAAGACCCTGTTCTGTGGCGTGCTTAGCAACAATGTTGTTTCCTTGGTATGTATAGAAGTTAAATTATTTATTTAAAAAATACTTTACATAAAATAAGTTTTTTATATTAAAATAAATTAATTGTATACATTCTGTTGAAACAATAAAATATATTGGTGCACTATATGGCATTAGGACTGTTCGCACGTGTCCCGTACCCTGGAGGAGTTCTACACGGTGCGGTGCCAGGTGGCGGACATGCGCAACCTGCACCAGAGCCTCGACGAGGTCACTGTCAAGGACACGCTGGAGGGAGACAACTGCTATACATGCTCCCAGTGCTCCGCCAAAGTACGCGCTGAGAAGAGGTACGGTAGAAAAGTAGTCAAATACTGACCATGTTTTTTTATTATTAAGAATGTGTAAAATAATTACTTGGGAATACCAATTATTCAGTTCTATACGCATGGTACAATTTGTTTATTGTTGTTTATTTATAACAATTTATTAAATTATATTATAACATCGCAATTTCATTTATATTTAAAACACATTTATTTTCCTATTGTTTTTGCGCTTTTAAATTACATGTGTCTTTAATTTTGTCTTTCAGTATCTTTCTAGAATACAGTTGTTTTTATGAAAAAACAACTTGTGATTAATGAACTAAAAGTTAATTTGAATATTATAGGGCATGCTTCAAGAAGCTACCTCGTATACTCTGCTTCAACACGATGAGGTACACCTTCAATATGCTGACGATGCTGAAGGAGAAAGTCAACACTCACTTCTCCTTCCCCATGAGGCTGGACATGTCAGGATACGTGGAGAAACATCTCATGCCCGCGCAGTACCAAGGTATAAAACGTTAGTTTACGTTTTACTGACGAAAGATTCATTTTTTACAGAGAATGATAAAAAATAAAGTTTCTGTTTCAATGTATTTCAAAATCTTTTATAGAGGAGAAAAGAAAATCTGAAGAGTCAAAGAAGGATTGTGAAGGGAGTCCCAGCGCGGAGAGTGAGGACAATTCGGAGTTTGAAGAACATTATGAGTAAGTGCATCTGTGAAAAATAAATTTCTTTATAGTTTTCGCAATAAAAAATAATCTATACATATATCAAAAGCGTAGAATTTTGTAAGTTCGTTTTAACACGTTCAGTGCCAGCGATTTGTTATCATGAAATATTATAAATGTAAAGATATGGACTTACCATAAGTATAAGAAACCGCGCGTAGTATCAAAAAACCTAGGTGGCGCTGCAATTGAGTTCTTTATTACATCACTTTTTAATGCGCGCAAAGAATTCGTTCCATGTTTTCCTTGGTCTAGGTATATTTAAGTAGACTATAATAATTCTTTTTTAAGGTACGAGTTGATCGGTGTGACGGTGCACACGGGCACGGCGGATGGCGGGCACTACTACTCGTTCATCCGCGAGCGCGACCGCGACCAAGCGGACCGCTGGCTACTGTTCAACGACGCCGAAGTCAAGCCATTCGACCCAGCGCACATCGCCGCCGAGTGCTTCGGAGGCGAGATGACCGTATGTTTACTATACCACTAATATTATAGATTCATTCTCTATTTTAATTTTAACTAGCTTTACCCGCGACTCCACCACGCGTTTGTTCCTATGCCTAGCCTATGTTTGTTCATCCAGACTATGCTCTATATCTATGCCAATTTTAATTGAAATCCGTTCAGCCGTTTAGGCAGACACACATCCATCCATCCATCTAAACTTTCGCTTTTATAATATTAGTATATGGTTTCTCTGTTTTTAGTTTGAATTTCGTCTCTTACTTGTTGTTTCAGAGTAAAACGTACGACTCAGTGACGGACAAGTTCATGGACTTTTCATTCGAGAAGACGAACAGTGCGTATATGCTGTTCTACGAGCTGAGCCCGCCGCGTCCAGCGCGCGCTAGTGACAGCGGCGGACCTGATGAGCCGCAGGTATTTTTCAAACATCCCCAACTTGGAACATCGCACGAATCGCTGTAAAACACAATTTTACATGTAACGTACGATGTTTTCGCAAAACTGTAACTTACTTTATTGTTTTTAGTCATCGACTGCGGAGGAATGCAGCGCGAGTACCAGCGAGCAGCTGGAGCGGCGATGCGGGGCGGCGCCCGCGGTCACCTTCCCGCCAGACCTGCTCAAGTGGATCTGGGACGACAACATGCAGTTCCTACACGACAAGAACATATTCCAGCATGCTTATTTCACGTTAGTATCATAGATTATAGACTTTCTAGAACATCAAAACATGTTATCTTATTTTATGGTAGCAAAATGAAAAATGCCTTAATTTTAATTCAGATTTGATGAAAACAAGCGTAAATAACAATATATATTTGTTTCTATTATAAATAATTTAATCACTTAGCGGAAAAATGTTCTAGTAGTTTTGTACTTATTGTGACGAAACCCTTTAGAAATGACTTGTTTAGACGAAAAATGACTTCTTTTATCTCTAATGTTACTATTTGTGTTTGAAGATATATTGACATTGAAAATTGTCCTTCCATTAGGTTCATGGGTCAGATGTGCAGCTCGGTGCCGCAGTCGCTGCTCACGCTGCGGCCGGAGGTCACTGAGCTCGCCGCGAGACTCTCCACATCCTTCTTTATTGAAACATTTATACATGCTAAGGAAAAGGTAAAAAAACAATTATAAATTAAATGAACTGTAGTGAATTTGGTTTTCCAAAAATAAAGCCCGAACTCATGTTGATCAGATTACTGATAAAGTAAAGTAAGGTGATATAGAGGTCCCCTACGAGTTTGTACGCGTAGATATATGTCCAAAGTGAGAGAGTACGAAGAATATGACAAATGGAAATTTGTAATCTCTACCTACCACATTCTGTAACAGACGTAGCATGTTAAATTATCGTGCTATTTTAATAATATATTGTTTGTTTTAGCCGACTATGGTTTCGTGGGTGGAGCTGGTGACGAAGCAGTTCAACGCGTCCGCGGCCGCCTCCGAGTGGTTCCTTGGTCATATGGCGGACGATACCTGGTGGCCTATGCAGGTTAATTCATCTAACATTATACTATCTTACCTCGTAATAATTAACTTAAATATTGGAATAGATAACAAAACAGTATCTTTCTTTCTCACAGGTGTTAATAAAATGTCCGAATCAAATGGTGCGTCAGATGTTCCAGAGGCTGTGTATGCATGTTATTCAAAGGCTGAGGTATGTTTTACAAAAATATTCCATATTGCACTTTATGTTAAGGGAATAAGGGTTCAAATTGTATGACTATTAGTATTTGTAAACAAATATAAACTTTATGACAAAGAAGTATGGTTTTAAATAGCATTGTTTTATTTCAGATCTAGTCATTGCGCCCTCTACCTCCAGGGCGTGGAGGAGGGCGAAGATAACAGTAAGCTGGGTGAAGCAAGCTGTGTTACTAGGTTTATAAGAATGTTATTGTCATTGGTAAGTATAGAATTGACTATTTATATTAAGACTAGCTTTCGCCCACGACTCCGTCCGCATGGAATTAAAAAAATCAATATATGTGTTCTTCCAGAATATCATGTATATTTATGCCAAATTTCTTCGATATTCGTTCAGCGGTTTAGGCTACAAACTTCAATAAACATCCATCTATCTAAACTTTCACATTTATAATATTAGTAAGATAAATGATAAACTATTTGTAATGGTTTAATGTCTACATTTGCTTTGGTATATGGTGGTGTCAGATGGAGAACGGTGCGAGATCTCACTTGCGGCACCTGACGGAGTACTTCAGTCTGCTGTATGAGTTCAGCAAGATGGGGGAGGAGGAGGGCAAGTTCATGCTGCGTATCAACGCCATCTCCAGTATGGTCAGCTTTTACCTAGGACAGAACTCTGCCGCGGTGAGTGACGAGAAAGAGAGAGATGCATGACCATAAATTAGAGATTTTTTTTTCAAATATTGAATATCAGGCGGAATCCCCGTGTGAGGAGGCGTGCGGCAGCGGGGGCAGTGGCGGCAGTGGTGGTAGCGGTGGCAGCGGTGGTAGCGGCGGTAGCGGCAGCGGCGGCGGCGTGGAGAGCGGGGACAAGCTGCGGCCCGGCGCACTCGACAAGATGGTGGCGCTGGTTGCTGGGCTGGTGGAGCGCTCGCGTGACGCCAGTGGACACCTCGCACTACCAGAGTCTGATGCACGAGCTTTACTTCATGCCAAGGTATGAACATTGTATACCTGTTATATGATAGTACTATTTTTAGATATTTCGAGTCCAAATGATTTAAAAAAAATATGGATGGTCGGCCATATTAACAATACTTGTTACTAAGTAAAGATATCGAACGTTCCGTGGTGACGACTAGAAATGTACTGAGCGACTGAGCTCCTTAGTGACTGAGTACGACTGACGAGTGCTAGAATGAGCTGCGCCACTGCTTGCAAGTGTTTTATATAAAACTACCCCCCACTTTTCCTTCCGTTTCCTACTATTTCCTAACACTAAATTTATTTTAATATGTATAAAACTAAACATGAAAATATAAATACAAGTTGCTTTTTCAATTATTACTTATTAGCTGTTGCTTGCGTCTTCGTCCGCGATATTTTTTTTTACTAAATATATCCTATGTTACTAAGTGATAACCTTTTATTGGGGACAGAATTTTTGAAATCGGCTCAGTAGTTCTTGAGTTATTTCACTACATACAAAAATACAAATCTTTCTTCTTTATTATTATTATAAATGAATCTCTTTTATATCGATATTTTTGAAATTGTTTATTTGATGGTGTTATTTAATATGTAATGTTGTGTTTGTGCAGGGGTTTCCCTTTATCTACCAACAGACTCGCGACTGTTTAAACTTGCAACAGACACGGTCGCTTATCTTCGCTCTCTGCCGCTGGAACGAGTCCCTCGCGCAGAAGATCGTCAACATGATATTTCAAGCGATCGCTAAACATTCAGAAGTTAGTATTTACTCCCTTTCTCAATAAGAAAAAAAAGATAGCAGTTATTAAAAAAAACGCTTTACAATAAATTAAGCTATTTTAGACTTAAACCTCAGGCGATAAGGTAGTAATTGTATTGTGACAGAGCTGCGGGGCGCTGTTCAAGCTGCTGACGCTGCTGGTGGAGGGCAGCGGGGGCGGCGCGGGCGCGCAGGGCGGCCTGCCGTGCTTCACGCAACTGGTGCTCGCGCGCCTCTGGGACGCAGCGGACGTCTGCCCGCACGCAGCCCTCGAGTGGCTCGCCTTACAGGTACACCTACGGTTCTTTTTAAATATCTTAGCAGCCCAAGGTCACCGGCGCGCTGCTTAGTCCCCTCAATTCCAACAAAAATTGTTAAACACAGCGACTCGCGTGAAGCAGAGTCAAGATATCTGGAAACTACTATACCTTAGTCAACTTTAATGCATCTGTAGAACATAGCGTGTTATATTATACTTCGACACATCAATTTAATCCACGTATCATAAGTAAATCAGTAAAACAAATGTGTTGTCAATTTTTATTATTATATGTAACGTTTAAATGTGTCGGGTGTAGTTCTACGTTTTGTAGGTTAGCTGTGTATACAGGTGCCTCGCAACAAGGCGGCGCACGCGTGGGCGCTGCGCACGGCGGAGCGGTGGGTGGAGGCGCAGCTGCTGGCGGCGCCGGCGGCCCGGGTGCGCGCGGCGGCCGCGCTGCTGCTGGTGGCGCTGGTGCCCTCGCAGCACTTCCGCGCGGGGTACGCGCGCACGCGCCCGCAGCCTGCGCCCGCGCACCACCTAGCTAAGCTACCAGATACTGCGCATCATACGCTGCATCAGGTTAACGCACAATCCCTTTTGTTTTTTATATTTATGAATGACCTTTTTAGATACTGATATTAATTGTTATATGATTAAATAGTAAATTTAAAGCGATTGTTTTCGAAAACGGACCACGGAAATTGTCTGGCAGTATTTACTTAGTCATTCCTACAATATTCTTCAACACATGTGAAAATCAGCTTAGTGAGAGTAGTATAAGTATAAGAAAGTCAGGCCAGCAACCAGCGCCACCAATTTTCTAACTTCAGCGCGTGATAGCGCGAAACTGCTCAATGGGACAGGATAATTAATAGCCAATCTGTTACAGTACAAACGATTATGTCTGATCATATGACAATTAAGCTTGTGATTGGAGCTCAGTCTATTTTGGTAAATAATTGTTACAACGTTTGTTACTATATATCTATTCCTGTATAAATGTTTTGTTATGACCCAGGTGTACACGATGCTGCTGGGCAAGCTGAAGGCGGCGCGCAAGTACACGGACATCGCGGTGCACGGCACCATGAAGCTCACCGCCTACTTCGGCGTTATGTCGTACTGTGTCGTCAGTCGCGTTGAGAAACTCATGGTACCTAACTTAGACATTTTTTACGATTTTTTACTGCTAATGCATTTAATTTTACTTTATGTATGAAATGTATGTGTACAGTTCGGTCAGTACTTCAACGATCTATGGGACCTATACCATCCGTCGATCAGCGAGCCCTCTGTGGCGGTGCATCCCAACAAGCAGGCGCTGCTCACCTTCTGGCACGCCGTCTGCATCGACTGCCCGGAGAACGTGCAGCTCGCCATCGCCAACCCGCGCCTCATCAAGCACATCGCATTCAACTATATACTGTAAGACCTTTTATTTTTTCTTTCATGCAATATTCTGGTATAAAATAATGATTTTCACATATTGAGATATATTATTTTAATGATGTAGTGCCAACATTTGTTTTGTTTGCTATAAACTATGACTTATAACCGTGAGTTCGTATTGTCAAAATATTAAGAAAACATGACATTTATTTAAAAAACGTAGAGATGTCATAAGTATTCCCAATTTGTAGTAAATTGTTGTTTTTTAGCGCTGACCACGAGGACGGCGAGGTGGTGGCGTACAACCGCGCGATGCTGCCGCCTTACTACGCGCTGCTGCGGCTGTGCTGCCGGCGCTCCGCCGCTTTCGCGCGCTCGCTGGCGCAGCACCAGAACGTGCACTGGGCCTTCCGCAACATCGCACCACACGCGCATCTATACCCCGGCGCCGCTGACGAACTGCTCAGGTATCACATACAATACATACTGGTTTTTATATATTTACTAGCTGTCACCCGTGACACGGAGTCACGGGGTCCTCGGACGGCCGAGGAATTAAAAAAATACCCTATGCATTCTTCCAGACTATGTTCTACACCTACACCAAATTTCATCCGGATCCATACAGCCGTTCTAGAGTGATGTGGTAACAAACATCCATCCATCCAAATATTCGCATCTAAATTAGTAAAATTAGCGTTCAAGAGCGTACTGTGTGCTAGTGTGCTAATTTTGTAAGTTTGTGTTACAGACTGGCGCGCATCCTGGCGGCGCGCGGCGGCGGCTCGGGCAGCAGCGGCAGCGAGGGCGTGGACAGCCGCGAGGCCGCCGCCTTCCGTCGCAGTACACTCTCCGCATATTTACAAGGTAAACATTCACTTCCTCATGTATTTGTTACTGAGCTGTAGTAGGGTGGCGAGGCCTTCAAAACTGTTTCAAGCTGTTTATTCATTTATATATTATTTTATTTTTGTTTTTAAGGTTTAAATGGAAGGACTTGTTGGACAACGTTAATATCAGCTTTCTGTACATTAGTGGAGAACGAAGACGACAGACTGTACGTTGTGTACAATGGAGGCTTGCAAATGACTTTTGAGGTAAGTTGAAATGGTGAATGTTAAGTTTAATTTGGCCATATTCTGAGTTGACTATTTGACCGTATTTGTTGTTTTTTAAGGCGTTGCACAGTCTGCATGCGGTGTACGTGGAGGGCGGCGGCGTGGGCGTGGGCGGCGGGGGCGGGGCGGTGCGCGCCGAGCTGACCGCGGCGCTGCGGTGGGCGCGCGCGCTCTGCCGCACGCTGCGCACGCGCCGCGACGCCAAGGAAGCGCGCGCGCTACTGCTGGCCTGTAAGGACTGGCCCGAGTGCGCCAGGCGGCTGCTCACCATGCTCAACCTGCACCAGCGGCTCAGTCATTTACGGCTCGCGGCGCTTGGTCAGTTTCTTATCGATAAAGACTAAGGAGATTTATAATTTGTGTGGTGTTACATAGTATACAATGTATGATTTGTAAATGTTTGCAGGCGTGCTCCGTGAGTTGGTATTGATAGGTGGCGGCGCTGCGTTAGGTGCACTGGTACCGCTGGCGGCGGGTGCGCACGCGGCGGTGCGCGGCGCAGCTCGGCCGAGGACGCGCACGCCGCTCGCCGCGCACTGCACCACACGCACTCCGGCGCAGCCTCTCACACCGCTGGCGCCCGTTTACCGACCTTACCACAAGTTTATAGGTTAGTTTCACATTTTAAAACAAATTCTTTACGGGCTTTATAATATCTAAGATATATAGTAAATAATAAATACTAGAAATATAACGTGTATTATTTACGTCAGACACGTGTTGCCGCGTGGCGCGCAACCAGCGCTGCATGTCGGAGCAGCTGGTGCTGCTGTCGGCGCTGTGCGCGCTGGAGGCGGCGCCGCTCAAGTTCAACTACTTCGCCGCATTCTGGCGCGACGTCGCCAACACACCGGTAACACCACATCGTATCCTCAACTCTTCTAACAGAATTAGTGTCATCGGCTACACTTAATTGAGCAAGTTTGAGTTAGTATGTTAATAATGACAATAAATGTACATGTTTTGTTTGATTGTGCAGGCGGATGCCAAGCTGGAAGAGATGTTGCTGGAGTGCGCGGTGGTGACGGAGTACGTGGACGCCGTGCTGCTGGACGAGCGTGACTCCCTCGAGGACACCGCCATACACGAGTTCATGCAGCACTATTACCCTAAGGTAAGAATGATATACTGCTCATATATTCCTGAACACTAGAACAGTATTTTACTTTGTAATGCTAAAATAAGGCAATTTAATTTGATGAAACAATTGATAATATTTTTACAGTATTGCGGTATGTCGAGCCCGTCTGTGGCGTCGGGATCCTCGAGTGTGGCTAGCGGGTCGGGTGTGGCGGGGGCGGGGGCGGCGGGCGGTGCGCTGAGCGCCGCGGGTGCGGCCTGCGCGGCGGAGGAGCTCGCCGAGGAGCTGGCGGTGTCGGCGGTGCGCTCCCCGCTCTCCGCGCTGCTGGGTGGCGTGCGCGCGCTCACGCTGCTCGCGCACCAGGCGCACCGCACCGCCGCGCTCACGCGGGCCCTGCAGCGAGCCACCGCCGCGCTGCAGCAACGCCTTCTGAGAGCCACAGGTCAGTTTAAACTAGAACCAACACGAATTAATCTTTTAAAGGCTATTTTGAATCTACGGCATTAATTTATAACCTCTCTTAAATTTAGTAATATTAGTATATTGCAATTATTTTATTAAAAAAATTATTTTCTTATATGTTTAGACGAAGAAAACTCTGAACCGGAATTGAGTACGGAGGCTTCAGAGCCGGTACA
>LD700013.1:984630-996464 GCA_003118335.3 Papilio memnon | reverse complement strand
ATGATATCTGTTCTGAGTGGTCTTTTGACCGGCGTGACCTCGGGCGTGTTGACCGCGGTCTCCTGGCCCGGATCTATCGAAGCCGTCACCAGCTCCGTGGTCGCTGTCGGCTCCGATCTGATCGATACGTTGTCTTTGACGATTGGTGAGTTCGGGGAAGACTTGCGGCGTTTCGTTTTCTTTAGATACGGAGTTATTTTCTGCAATTTAAAGATATTAATTATTAAAATAAATAGACACTACAACTTGGCTTTTTTAAATTAAGAAAAAAAAATAGTAGTTAGTTGAATAATGAATAGTTTAATTTTCTTAATTCATTGTCATATATACTCGCCTGTTGGGGATCTCTAGCGAGGTATACGGCGGTGCGTTTGACGACAAAATCCCTGGCGGAGAGACAGCGCGCGAGCAGCAGCGCGGCGCCGCACGCCCAGCTCGCCCACACGCCGGCGCTGGCCGCGCGCGTCGCCCCCGCGCGCCCTCCCAACCCCCACTCCGCGTGCACACCACGCTCCAGGTACCCGTTAGCACCAGAACAACTGTAACACAGCTTATGCTAATGAAAAATTTGTTAGCTGGGAAGTAAGTAAATCTACACCTAACAGTTTAAAATTGTCGAAAACAAATATGGTCGTGGAAACTTGAAACTGATCCGAACAATGACAATGTGTCCTTGTTTAAAATCCCAGGAATACGTTACCTGATGTTAAATGTATATCTTACGTGGTGGTATTGGTGACATTATAGAAGGCCATACAGAAGTCCTGGATGCCGCCGTTGGTTTGTATAAAGCTGTGCCCCGTCAGACCCACTAGCACCAACGAGAAGATCAGTGCCGGAGCCACGATACGCCACGGACGCTGCAGCCTGAATATTATATGATTGAAATCATTATCCCAAAAGAAAGGGTGTCCCTGTCCTTCCATCCCTTTACATATCACCGACATCTAAAATTGTAGTGTGGAAGAATTTATCATATAGTACACATAATAACATATTTCCTTACCCTGATCTTGAATGTCCACCTCCAGGGCACATAGTGAAGAAAGTTATCCACACGGCAGCGAACACCGTGGACATTATGGGCATGTACTCCACAAACTGACAGTCATTGTCCCGAGCAAACAGAGTCCTAGATGTGTCTAGCATTAGTCGGTGGGTTTCGTTACCTGAAAAATATTCATCATATTGCTCTCAGTAAGAACTGCAATCCTTTACTTACATCTCTGATAGATCCATAAAATGACTATAATCTCACCTGTCAATATGGTGACATTCTCTTCTTCAACCTCAGGATGATCGACTGAATCCATCACTTGTCTTTTATTTTTACTCGCTTCGTTGTCATTAGACGTTGAGTCGCTTCCATCAGTAACTATATTACCATCAACTTTGTGCTTGCTGGACGGATCTTTGTAGGTATACGCAACATCTTCAGCGGTATTATTTGGCAACTCGACCATTCTGAAGGCGAGCTCGCGCGGTCTTAACACACAGTTATTGTCAACCAACTGCATAGTTTCCTGGAGGAAAACATAGTTCAAGATACCGAATATTCCAGCAACGGAATACAGTACCAAATGCCATGCTGAAAAAAAAAATAGTGTCAGTAATAGCTTTGAAGCTGAACTAATCGCTGACAGAATTTTAGACTGTAAAACATTGAGGTGACAAAAAAGGTGGAGGTTATAATAAAAATAAAGTATATTTATTGAATAATCAGTGATTAGAGCATCACTATCGCGTTGTCTCCTTAACTAGGATATCCTGTGCTTAAGGAGCCAATACCTTCCCTTTCAGGTACATTTTACATGGTGATTACATTTTCCTTAAAGTATTTGCGGTGTCAATTAAGGTATGCTTCGAACAATTAGTTACATTTTGAAGAAGATATGCAACTAAAACAATGTTCAAAACAGTTTAAACCTCTGATTTATGTGAAAGATTAATATGCTGAGAAGTGAGTAGGAGTAGAAATTTATTTTTTCTATGAAGAGGAACTGAGTTATGTTAAACTGAATCGGGTTTAAGGTTTCTTTATGGAAAGATTGTATTTGAAATTAATGTTTAATTTTTCCTATGTGAACTGTATTCGAGTGGGACCGGCCTTGTTTTACAATCGGTTCAAGCGGCAGTCTATGGTCTGCTATATTTATAACATTAACGTTCTCGCACTGGGATCGTTTTCGCATTGTGTGCCGACGTATGTTTACATTGCCTTCATGATTATTAAGTACTCTCCAAAACTATTTGTTGTTGGGCAATGAGAATGTATGATACGACTTGAACTTTATACCATCATACTTATTTGCATTTTTATGCAATTTTTTTTCAATATCTTTAATGCATTTTTATTCCTTAAACTTGCACGTTGCTTAAAAGATATAAAAAAAATTGTCAAATTGTTTGAGATGACCTTATTAAGCTTACTGCATTAAGTCGTTCAAAGTTAAGGAACAAACCTTAACAGCGATAAGTTACTTTATCTAAGTGGGTCATCTGGCACCGTGGCCAGCGGCTACATGAAATACATGCGTTGAAGTTCGTAAAATATCCACATAATCTTAACTTAACCCTTATACGTATTTTTAAGGGCGTTATAAAAACGTATACGTTGTTTATTAACAAAAATAATATGATAGCCATCATCATTACTGTTTTGTCAAATATAATTGTCCAAAATAATTATCTTATCTCAAATCTTATCGCCCACCTACATAAATCGCAATGAACATTTTAAATTAAATGTACTTAATTTAATTCTACGGATGCGTTACGACAGACTCTGTACTGAATAAAAAACTTAATTGAAGACCGCGTGGGCGGTTCTCTACACTCTGTACCATTGTAAACATTTTTTTGTCTAAATCTGGCGAATATCACGATGAACTGATGTATTACATTACTTATATGATTCACATCGTTGCGTATCCATTGGGTAAGTGGATTTGATCAAAATTTCGATCTCGACAATTTCGATTTCGGTCTCAATGCGCTAAAACAACGCTTATTTCTCCACATTTTGCAATTCAAATCATTTAAATGCCCTGCCATACGAAATAAGTACTCTTGTTTAACACAATGCCATCACTTTTCCCTAATCGTGGTAATGCTAGAAATATGTAACGACTTTCTGACTCATTGTTCAATCACATACCTTGTCTTTTGAGTATTAGAATGGATTAATGGATATTATTCTATAGTTTCCACTTTCGAAAAAACATGTAGACAGCTGAGGTAAAAAAATGTAGAAAAGAGGAACTTCAAGAGAAGGGTGAATGGTCACTTATTAAGCTAGCTCGTACCATTCTTCGACTACATCACAACATTAGGTGTTTTCATGGTCAAGCACTAGTTTATCCTTTAATAAAAAAATGTACTTTTGGTCATGTGTGTCTTTGTGGTTGAGGGAGACAGAAACTCTGGATAGATGTATCGAAAAATGAAGTAGGCATAGCAAATTGGTAGACTAGATAGTGGTGGTGGTCAGAAGACTGAAATGGTAAATATTTCTGGATCAAAATCGAAAGAGCTATAAAGCTACAAGTGCCAACTACCTACAGTTATCTATAATTAAACATGTATGTACCGTTACATGTTGGATTTATCCGTCTAATATAGCGATGACATCATTATTGTGATGCGTACTAAGTACAAGTTACATTCGAGTGGCGGCCTTCGAAATATCGGAGGGGACCTGCGAGGACGGAGGCCGAGGACTGATAAAAACTGGTGTAGTTAAAATTGTTATGTTTATTTGGTGTTTTATTCCAGTTAGTCCAAAGGATACATTTAAAGGGAATAGTTACAATGCAATAGAAAGTATAGGATAATAATTGGTTACCTTTCCACGCGTTGAGATGTCTGGAAGCGCGCTCCTCCAACTGGCAAGAGTCATAAATTAATATTGTCATCTTTTACGCCGTAATTCGGGCCTGCAACAACAATAGTTAAACTATACAAATAAATTAAAAAAAAAAACAATTTGTGTTATTTAACCTATCAATGCTTTGAAAATTGGCGTTCGTAGCTAATTAATTAATTTTTGATGTTGTTTATTGTCCCCCTGACGCTCGCCTAGCTGATAACATCATATGGAAGGTGTCATGAATTTTTTTGGTACGGTTGGCGGCTCTTTCTAGATGGTCTTCGTAAAAATACAACGATATGTGATGTAAGTATCGTTCAATAAATTATTCCTATGAGACGGATGACGTAATGGGATATTAAACAATATTTATTTATATCAAGCACCGGTTTGGTTATTTTAATAGCTTTAGTTAAGTGATATATTTAAATAGCTGTATTTATCAATATTTATAGAAGTGTAACGCCCTATATAAATAAAACGATAACAAACATCAATAAAGAGATAAAAGTGTACTGTTCGTGATAACCTCGAAATGGTTTGCAAATGCAATATACAAGGTGAAAAAATCCCGAGCAAATATTACAAACTTCGCTTACTCACATAGATACTTTTCCAAGAAAACTACAGATACTTTGAACGGCTGCGCGTGAGAACCTCCCACCTTTCTATAAACATAAACTACTAATAGACAATGGCTGCAGGCGGTCAAAAGAAAAAACTTCTTGTCTTGTCAGCCAGTGTTCCTTAGCAAACTATTTAAAAAAAAACGTCATCCAGTTTAATGTTCCAGCTGTTCCTAACTTTAATGTTCGGCTGTTATTTTGTTTACAATGTAATCTAATCATATTGTCAAGTTAGTTAAAGTTTGTCCAAGTGCTAAAACGGAAATTGTGTATTTCGTGTGTTCAGATAAGAATGCATTAGCGAGGCAATTATAATTTCATATTTTCTGTTACTCTTTTTCATCAAATGCACGTTCAACATCAAACATCATAATAATCGTCGATTGTTAAAATAATATCAACTAAAGTGACTTCCAGTAATGTGGAAACAATAGACGTTTTTCTCTTATCGAAAAGCAATTTGTATTTTTTATATCTATCGATCTCTCTGTCTCAGTAAGCGTACTGTGTACCTAAACCTGTGCATGTGTTGTTTTCATCTAGCATTAATATGCATAAATCACGTATTACTTGATTTTTTTTTAATGAAAGCATTTTTTACATACTTTTCAAATTTTTCTGCTATATTACTTGAGGAAAAAAAAATCTCTGCTCTTTCAGTTTATTTTAAGAAATATTTTGACTACATTTTTCTAAGTCTAATTTATTGTTAGAAATATCCATAGACGCATTATTTAAATTCAATATCAGATGTTACGTAAGATGCTGCAGAGGCGGAGTCCTTGCTTACGCAGCTTGAAGGTCAAGGATAAAGGTTATGGGACATAAATTACACTGCGATTTAAATTCAAGAGAAAACAGACGATGGGGAAAAGAATGTTTCGATGTGGTCGGCATAACGACCAAGGTTTATCGATCAGAATAATAATTTAAAACAGGTCACCCCCTCAAAGCTGACTATAAACATGTTGACCAACTGAAAGGAACATATAAATAAAAAAATGCAATCGTAGTCTAAATTGTAACATTAGGAAGACGTTATGTTTTAACTTTAAAAATAATAAAGAAATAAAGATACACCTGCTCCCCAGGTCCCTGACTAAAAATGTGTTAGAGGAACGAGAAAAAAAACATTAGGAAGACAAGGTATTGAATGCCGGCACCCTGTGTAGTTTGGGAAGATCGTGGCCGGAGGTGGACTGATGAAAAATCCAACCCACAGATGGCTGTAGAGCTTATAGTAATAGAAGATTCCTAAATCTGTTGTAATGATAAACGTAAGGTTATCGACATTAAACTTAAATCTTATTTGCATTTACTTCTTTAAGCTCCGATGCAGAAATGAGGACCAACAGATTGAGTTTCGAAGGACTAATGTTGAAAGTACAGATAGCGCATGTTCCTACCTATTGAGCATTAAGTTTTCTGAATAGATATAATGAAATCATAGTTTATTTAGTTACATATTGGTTACTTTGTGTTGAATTTTATATTAATACTCTTCGTACTATATATTGGTAGCTTGCTCAATAAATAAACATATTTTTAAACATGAGATATGCCAATAACTTAAATAACAATTGCCGAAAATGTATTAAAACCACAAACTCGTACATCCAAGCTTTATCAATATTTATACCGCTTGTTTATAAATGTATTCTTACCTCTTGGATTTATTTTAATTTAAACACGATCGTATTCATATTTAAATCACGGTCACATTACTTGGAAAAGTTCACATTTTCATTGATGTTTTTTTGTTTAAATAGATTACAGCGCAATGATTGAAAATAAAAACATTAATCGCACTAACAATGCTAACACACATAAACCACGAGGCGGCGGCGGCTTGACTGGCTAACATAAATAGAATCTGTCTCTTTGGACCTTTTCTAACTGATATGATTCAGTATTAGACTGAGATAGCAATAAAGAAAGATACTTCTTTAACGTCTACACGACAAGGATGGTTAGTAGTTCGTTGATGTGTTTTTAGTGGTAACCGCATTTATGATGTCATCCGCTCGCTGCCATTTTACGATACCGTCCCGAGTAACCTGTTTAAGGTAGACCCAAAACTAGCCATGGTAACTCAACTAAAATTCGATCTGCAGATCAGCTCACGGTTCGCATGGGTGAAGCTCAATTTGTATTGTTCAATTTGAGGTATAGTTCGCGTGAGCTGCAAGTCATCGAACAGCTCGCTGCTCTCATAATTTTAATGTGAGCTGTGAGCTGCTAATTTAGTTGTTGAGCCGTAGCTCAACAATCAATACTAAGTGAGCTGATCTGTTGAACCGGTTCAGAGCTGATTTACACACGTCTAGCCAAAACAATCATTTTGGACAACATTAAATCATTATCTTTAAATTATTGAATTTTACTTTCTTAGTAACGTCTTAAATCCGAAAGTTTGTAAGTTTGGATGGATGTTTGTTAGAAGGTATCTCGTAAACGGCTGAACGGATCACCATGAAATTTTACAGATGTCGAGCCATGATCTGGAAGAACACAGGTTACTCAACCATATTTTTCACACAGTGGCGGGCTCCAGCTAGTTTCTTATAAACAATGTTGATTTTAATTTTGCTACTACTAAAATTAGTTAATTCACATCGGTAGGTACATAATTATTTTATGTCTACCTACCTTAAACCTATATAATGTAAAATTGATAGGTTGCGTACCTATGCAGTTCGAGTGACTTCTTTTAGTGGTATAACATACGTATTCAGTACACATTTTTAACTTTTATAATACTTTATTTAACGAAATTCGTACAAAATTAGTATTTACTTGGACCCAATTTGGGTTTACAATAAACTTAAATATAAAATAAGCTAGCTTTCATACATAAATATCGAATAAATTGAATAATAAAATTAATACTGCTCTATTTGTTGCTATAATTTTGATATTATTATTACTAAGGTTATTACTATGATCTTACAAATCACACTTGTCCAATATTAGTAGCTATGTCGTTACATAGATACTTCTATAAGTAATCAATAACCGTTGTAAATAAGCAGCATAAAATGTCTTAACCTAAATCACAACATTTAATATTATTACATTCAAAATTCGTTCGTGCAATTTTGGAAAATATCAGTTCAACATCGACTTCAAACTTTAAAAAGACAGTCTTCTTCTCAACAGTTTCCCGAGGTGATCAGCAGAAGACGTACGGCCTCACACAAATGGGGCATCTGTCGGATGTAGCGAGGCACCTGCGAAGGCAGTCAGCGTGGAAGTAGTGCGCGCACGGCGTCACCCGCGCAGACTTCATGCTTCCCAAGCAAACGGCGCATACATCCTCCAGGGTCGACAGTTCTTCAGGCGTTGCTCTTCGGAACTTCGCCAACGAATCACATGCCTCGTTCATTTTCACCAACGCCTCTCCTAATCTATGTCGACCATGCATGAACACGCACACATATAGGACGAGAACGGACAATCGCCACCGCTCGCACCACGCCAGCGCCGGCACCAGGGGTAAAGCCAGAGCTGTCGTCACGCCTCGAGCCCAAACTCCACAAAATAGCACCTCCATACCCTCCAATCTCTCCAGCTTCATGGCCGACAATGCGAGAGGCCACAATTCCAGGAAGGTTCTCTCAGTCAATAAATAATAAGTGCCAGTGATGGCCGTGTACAGAGCTGTGGGTCGAAAGTGTTCTAGTCCTTGCTCCAGTCCTAAAGTTAGAAGGATAAATGTGATTGTGACTATGAATGTTACAGCTTTGGTCCACTCGAGGACGATCTTTGTGGCGGACATGGCGAGGTGTTTGACGCGGGAGTGGCGGGTGACGTTGACATAAGGGGACCAGTCCTCTTTGGTGCAGATCTCGCGCACGTAGCTGACGGAGTATGTGATGACGTTGTAGAACATGAGAGAGTACAGACATGTAAGCCGGCCCTGGGATACGAACAGCTTGTCGCATGCCGTGAACACCAGTAACTGAGAAAAAGTAAACATATTTAATTTAGTATAGAAGGTGGCCTATAACCTTCATACATAAAGTACAAGTTATAATTGTAACTCTGTGTTTACCTGGCATATCATGGTGGATAGGTTGTTCATTTGCAGGAACAGTCGCTCAGCTCGCTCGAGCGGCGCGTATGCAGCTCGCAGCACGCCGAGCAAACACGCACCTGGCGCACGCAATCTGCGTGCCACCTCTGGAATCAACATATTGGATGTGTTACGATTTGGTGAGACAATAAACAGCATATAATTAAGTGTTTCAGGGGTAAACTAAAATAAATTAGCGTACCTAACTCTAATACTTCCTATGGTACTATATGTTTTACATACTAAAGTAAACATGCAGGGCGACTCGGTAGCGAAATCTATTCATACTTAATCACCAACTTCATAATTACTTATTTAATATAATAATAAAAATTATATTATATTATAATAATATTACTATGGCAACAAGTTCATCGGACAGCGTCCGTGGGCGATGAAGACCTGTCAAATCTTATCCATTTATTTTCCAGTTTCATAGAATTTTTTCACTCATTTGCATTAAATATTTTTATTACATTTCGATGGCAAGCATTCAACAATATTGCCTACTGATAATTACTTAGAAACATTATTTTTTTAAGGACAATTTCAATTATCTTTAAGGTTCAAAAGGTTTTAAAAGATAGCAGCTTGTAACAACATACAGGTCGAAAATAAACAAACAAAAATTACTAGTTAGTTATAGGAATAAACACACCTAAAATTTGATTATCTCAGATACTTAAGGCGAATGATGGTTGAGCTGCGTTGTTTGCCCGTCTAACAAGATGATTGGAATTTAAGGTATTCAGGTTTATCTTATTTCATCAGGTCATAAATTAGTTCAATTATAAAAAAACCAAAGGCTTGTAAATGATGTATATTGCATAAAACTCTCCTCCGGTCAAACTCTGTTGTCCAGTGGATGATTTTCTTAGGAGGTTCTTTTGTATAAAAGGACCACCCTTGCCTAAGAAAAATCAGTTCAGTCCATCCTTCCATAGCAAGCAACAAGAAATTCCTCCAATTTTTCTGGTAAGTAATCTTATAAAGTTTGGTCTTAACTTACTTATAATATTTTTCTAAAATTTTATTATTGAAAAAACTGAAAATCAGATTCCTTTCAACTTGTCAATACCTCATTTTCAAGATACAAGTTTACTCTGTAGCCTTTCAGGCCAGAAACCTTTTAAAACATTATAAGCTGCTAAAGAAAACAGTTTTAGACAAGACTGTTCTGATTCTCCCATAACATTGTAACGCTGATCAATTTAAAAGCGCTAATTTTTCGTCTCGGGGGTCTTCCCACCAGAAACCTGAGTCTTCAGTACATCGCGAGTATACAACAAAAGAAATCACCAAATAACTTGTACGACCACATGTTTTTGTTTAGACAGAAAATGTATAAGTATTTAATGACGCACAGCGGCTGGCATACGGCCAGCTTCCGTCGCCTCATTCAGCTTCGTTCCGACAATGACCTGAAAAACTGCAGGAACTCGTATAAACAAATAGGATCTAGATGCAAACATCGATTGCCGTTTTAGCTGCATTTTCATTGCTTGTTTATCTTGCCCGTTATATACTGACTCAAGGTTCAGTTTACGTTTTACCAGAACTCTGTAATTTCTTAGTTTGCTTAAAATGAAAAAATAAAAATGTTCTGTTGGAAATTACCAGTTCATGTATCCAACATACTAGTTAAGTGCAATTTTATATTAATTTCAATGTCAATTACTCTCGTTTGAAGTGACTAGAGTGAAATACATGTTCTAGTCCTCGATATATGCAACGTATTGTTTATATTTCGTGGGCAGTTCGTTGCTTATGATTTAAATAAACGGATATATGTTATGAATCTATTTAGACAAAGTGAAAGTTTGGCTCTAGCATCATAATAAACTACGTCTCATAATATTTGTTGTTTATAAAAATGTGGTGCAATCAAATTGTTAACGTACTGCCGCATTTGTTATTTATTTACGTTCAGAAATCCTTCTACGCGTTAATTTGTGATCTACTTTGACTAGAGTTTGAAAAGTTCGCGAATATTAACTTAAAAAGTACTAAATTAGAAATGATTGTTTTTCGATTTGACAAATAATTGGTAACTTCCCATTTGTTTTTAATAATAAATCTGCATTGAACGTGCTCTACAAAATTTCAGTTTTGAAAATTATCAACACGAGATATTTTTGGCAAACTCAATTATTTACTTGTTTTCTTTATTCAATTTTGTTTGTCTTGACTCATATCACCATTACCATCTCGTATAGTGACTACGCCTTACGATCACAGATGAACCACAAAGGAACCAAGGATTTTAAATTAATTTATTTAAATGAATCCGTTTTGTTCTAAAGAGCCTTTATATAGCTGTATAGCTTCGCCTGACATTGAGGCTGTCTCTACATCTTAAAAGCTTAGATGAAATCTCAATGCAATTTTGAAGTATTTCGGCTCGAGCAATTACTGAAAACGTTATTGGCTTGCGAGACGAGTGACTACCATGTGTCGAGGTAATTCACTACCAGTTCATTTACTCCGTGTTGAAACAATGACTTTAATTGTCGACGACGAAGATATTTCCGATTGCCATTATCCCTTGCTTTACGTTGAGATCAATCTCTGGCTGACGCCCACAGAGTACCTTAAATCGTTTTTTTTAAATAAATAACCGTTTGAATTTTAAAAAGTAAGATAAGGAAATAGTATTAGAATATATAGTCATCATTTTTTATTTTTTGTTAATTTGTTGACTTAAAAGAGCTTAAGTTATCAAGCATCGTTTACATATTGTTAGTGCAGGTTTTAACGCTTCAAGATTTTTACGGCGCTCCCTTTTTTACCAGCTTATGGTGGTGGAGTTAACTGGCACCGCATATTACGGACTTGTTGTATATAAATACTTCCAATAGATTATACATGAATAAACACAATCAAAACAAACGCAAACATAGATACTTAAAAGTTAGTTACCTTGTGCTAGCTTCGCTACAGCTGGGTACCATCTCGCGGGGTATCGATAGTTTGCGGATATAAGAACAGGTACCACTAGACATGTATACGCGGCCATTAGCCACGCACCGCCCAACGCCACGAAAAGACCTCGCGGCGCCCAATACGGCAGTAACAGCACCACAGACAGCAGCCATACTAAAACATAATATCAGGCGTTACGATGGTTTTCAAGGTCCTATTATTTAAAATTAAAATATTTTTTCAATGATTCGATAACTTAAGTATCTAACACGCAAAGATAAACTCACATTTTTCATCAAATAACTTTAACCTACTTAATTACAGAGAAATTATTAGTTTTAAA
>LD700013.1:928519-943175 GCA_003118335.3 Papilio memnon | reverse complement strand
GGTCGTGGTATTGCACCGGGCGAGCCGACCCATTCGTGCTAAGATGTTAAAGCGGGCTCTACCACTGTTCCAAGATATTTCAGATCTGTAACCTACCAACTTGACAAATCACTAAAAGATTGCCTTTTTCTTTAAACACTAACTGACCAATTCTTTAATTTAACTAGGAGACTGCTTTAGTAACCATTTAACAACTCTTTGTAGTAGTGTAGTATAATATTATTAACTTTGTGAAGTTAACTATTTGTTGCCCTCGTCTTCGTCTGCGCGAATTTTTTTTTATAATTATAGCTGTTGATAATGTTGATTTGGAATTAATTTGGTAGAAGGGAGACAAATACGTACTAGAAAACTTTTGGATTTAACGGCAGACGGCCGTCCGTAGTTTTTGTTTGTTTCTTGTTGCCGGTCCCAGAGTATCGCCCGGAAGCATCGTGTTATCACAGGCGTCACACAGTTGTATTTCTACCATTTTTTACTATTGTTGGTAGCTTTGGTAGTTTGGTAGTTTATTGATTATTATTTACTAATTGACTTTGATATATATATAACATTTATTTTTAACAATAGCTTATGTTACTCAGAAATAACGTAGCTAATTATTAATGAAATATTTTTTTTAAATGGGCCCAGTAGTTTTCGAGTTATTTCAATACATACGAAAATACGAATCATTCCTCTTTATAATATTTATTTAGATTTTAACCAATTATATACCTCAGTATTCCAAGAATCCTTGTTATTAATATAATCAATAATAGCCTCGTAGTTTTGATACTGATTGTCCCATTCGTTTGCGCGGTCGTAACGAAAATCATCTCCCAATGGGAACATTAACACGTTGCTGCGGTACAGCTGCGCTTTCTTACGCCATTGGTCCAATATCAAGAATGCCCTAAAATACAAGTATATTTATAATCTTTTTAACATTAATAATAAGAAAACAAAAAAAAAAGTTTCTAATCAAAAGTACTGGCTATTAAGCTGAGAACGAGAGGGCAGTATAGCATTGGCAATAAAAGAAGCAAAAAAAGTTAATTTGCTATAGAAAGTGATTAAACTATTTCATATTTGGAATATATTTTCCTGCAATTTGCGATATGTAGTTAATTTAAAAAAAAATCAGAAATAGTACCAACCTAAAATATTCATAGGAAAATACTAAAAATATCGTTATGTTTTTAAATTACATTACCTTTCAGCAACATTTTTCTGTATAATTTTCCTAGGGGCTATACCCCAAGGACAAGTCACTCCGTTGCCTGGCAATCTTTTGAAATCAAACTGACAACATATCTGAAAGATATTTTATCAATTACAAGTAGCACATTACCTTCTACATTGTTATTTACTATCTTACTTCCTGCTAAAAAGTTATCAGAAGTCATTTTACAATAGGATTGATATTTACTACCTTTACTATTTAATCTCCAAAAAGATTATAATATTAGGAAAGTTAAGATTTTTATTTTTAGTTTTTTTTTCGTCCAAGCAATATAAGGATAAAATAAGTAGCCTATAATATGGCCGCCTATGTCAGCTACCCTTCAGTGAAAGTCAGGTGAAAATCGGCCCAGCCGTTTCGGAGATTACCCGGAACAAACGCGGATTGCGGACAGACAGACAGACAAAAAATTTAAAATACGATTTTCGTTATCAGCAACGCAAATACATCTTCCCGAAATTTGGAATTTTTCTTTTGATATTACAGACACTCCAATTTTATTACATGTATAGATGTACCTTAGGATCAGGTCCACAAGAATGAGGTATATCGTAAGAATAGAAAGGCATCATGTGTGTAAACATATCTGTTTTACCATTACCATCTGGAACAAAGATATTATTGACATATTTAATACAGAAAATATGTCAACTTAACAACTCATTTAAAATAATAATACCACTATAGAAAAAACTCACTATTTTCCATTAGAATTAAATCATTGAACACATTAAGTGCCGCTGGCTGGCTATTTCACTATAAAAAACCCTAGTAGCATGTAACGTGTTACTTTAACAGTGGTAGAGCCCGCAATAGCATTTGTTGCATAATGGACCAGCTTATACTATACCATGACCGCACAGAAGACAGACATGAAGTGCAAGTTATTCCGAGTACATTCTGATCAGTCCAATTTCCCTTCCAACTCTTTTCTTTTAAGAAAATGATTTGAGAAGGGAGATGGATTTGGAAGATGGGCACATTAAAAGTGGAAATATCCCCTTTCTATATTCCCCTATCTGGCAATTAAAGCTAGGCAAAATATCTTTAATTGTAGATGTCTATATGGACACCAGTCCTGTACCTTAAGATATAAAAACAACTTACCCCATAATTGTCTCCATTTGAATTCCAACTGTCTATTCAATGCTAATTCCTTCTTAACTCTGTAATGAACTCTTTGTATGACAGAATTCTCAAAGCCCGCCAACTTCAGTAGATATGGTTGAGCACTGGAGTAACCAAACGGATCTATTGACCAGGCATTCTTTGGTATATACTCAAATTGGTCCATAAGCCATTGATGACCGGCTACAAGTTGCTGTATGATAGAGATCCAATGTGAATTTGCCTCATCGTTCATAACCCAACCTCCTGTTACTATTTCTAATTGGCCCGATTTCAGTAAGCTGGATAAAAAGAAAAGTATTGTTTTAATATCTTAAGTATATTGCCACATAAGTACAAATGAGGGGTATAAAAGCAAACATCTTCAGTCACACTTATTTTTTAACTAGACATAAAAATTGTAGTAAAATTTATCTTATTAATATTATAATTGCGAAAGTTTAGATGGATGGATGTTTGTTAGAGTTTGTGTAGCCTAAACAGCTGAACAAAACTTGATTAAATTTGGCATAGACAGAGGATAATCTGGAAGAACACATAGGCTTCTCATTTGTTTTTTTTTCCACGAGGACGAAGTCACAGGCGATAGCTAGTAAGTTATAATTATAAAACTAAACGATAAAGAACATTATACCTTTGGAATATAGATTTTTCTTTATCCGTAGCATCGGAATTCCACCACAATGAGAGGTAGCTGATCTCAGCCCAGATGAACTTTCTTCCGACACCTTCTATCAACTTTTCCATCATATTTGTAAATATTGCCTTTGTTTGTGTTTTATAATAGTTTTCAAATGTTTTGATCCAACCTATGAAAAAAAAATATAGTAATGAATTATTATAAAACAACTGTTATGACTAATGAATTCTTATCATATTGACATATTATGTTGGAAAATATTGAAAACTTTGTTTCCTGTTTCCTTCCAGACTATCCTTTACATCTACTAAATTCAGCAGTTTAGGCTACAAACTCTAACATCAAACCTTGATGAATGACCAAAAACTGTATTCATATTTAATATTATTAATGTGAAAGTGAAATTATTGTTACTACATATCTAAACATAGTCCAGAACAACACATAGGCTAGTCTACTTTTTTTATTAACTCATGAACAAAGTTGAGATCAAAAGCTAGTTGTCATATTTAAAACATCCTTAGTTTTATAAGTAGACTCATAAATAATAAGATAACATTTTTATTACTTGCTGATAGAAGATTTTAATGATCGGTAAAGGATATTTAAATCAATATTTTTAAGTCCTAAGTATAGAACATACCCATAACGAGAGCGTCAGTGGCTCAGTGGATTAAGCACTTGACTTGTGGTGTACAGGTCTTGGGTTTGAATCCCGCCGCCATGTACACATGTGATTCTCGATTTTTCGAATTTTCATATGTACATAATTTACCTGACGTTCTTACGGCGAAGGAAAACATCGTGATTCAACCTGCACATATCGGCGAAGAAATTCAAAGATATGTGTGTCAACCAACCCGCACTTGGCCAGCGTGGTTGACTATGGCCTAGTCACCCTAACTTTAGGGTAGGCTTCGAGCACCTCGTTGGGGACGTATAGTGAGCTGGTGATGATGATGGTAGAACATACCTGGGTCATTATGGGAATGTGGCACAATAAACACTTTCAATTTGTTTTTGTGATTCCACTGCTCATCTTTATATTCTATTTCCCAACCTTGTTTCCATACACCCCCATCTTTATCATCAAACATTATCCTTTCATACATTGAAAGCATCTAAAAAAAATGTAGTTAGTATACAAAATGCCCTGTATTATAGAAGAGAAGGCTATTTTGTGGCCAAAACGATTAACATCATCTTCATCAACAACTTATGTCTGCCCACTATTGGATTCTTCCCCAATACCTTCCACAGAATGTAGTCCACCTTTAACATCCAACGGCAAATAATTAACATGTTTGTGTTCAAATTCATTTTACTATTATAGAATTTAAATTAGTAAGTACCTTTAAACTTTGGCATAGTATAAAATAGAAAACAATGGAACAACCAACAGTATAAAAACCTTAACTTTTCAAATTAAGATCAGAAATAAAAGTCCAAGAATTTATTTGACTAGCAATTAGGCAACACACATTTTAAATGTATTGTACTGACTCTCTGGATATCTTATTTTGTATGAAAAAGGGTGTAGATTTTTTATTTTTATTTTAACAAATGTATCACCTGAATATCTGTCTTAGATGTGGCCTGGTTTATAGGACAGGTAGAGGCATTTAACTTTATACGCATTTTAGGTGGTTCATCTCCTACAACTTTGAATTGCCTGATTTTATTCTCTCTTTTTGGTGTTTTTAGTCTTTTTGGTTGTACATAAACCTCATGAGACTTCTCAACAATCTGCTCTACGGCAGTCTTGATTTCACCAACAACTGCATGATGTTCGTTCAGCTCTTTTTCCAAGTGTAGTAATTTAGATTCAAAAGATGTCCATTTATTCTGAAAATAAGAATGAAATCATGTTATGTTGTTATAAACTTTAGTTTTAAAGCTTTATTGTACTTCATTTTTCCTTATACTTACATCAACGTCCACTACAACCGGCTTTATACTTGGCAACTTAAAACTTAAGTCGGTGACAACGTATAAAATAAAAATGAAGGCAATTATACAAGTCGCCCAGAAAACTGCAGACAACCTTCTTATTCTCATTTTGATCGTCAACCAAAAGTACCCGATAATCAGCAATAAATAAGATCATTAAAACTAATGAAGTATTTTGTTTCTGTGAAACTTGTTATCTGAGACCAGTTGTTTATTTTTCTTTATCTCAGTAACATTTACGATTTTCTTAGAGATGAAGTTTATAAAATCGTCCAAACGAAATTTGTTTGTTTTTTTATGATAAGAGCGTATATTTCATTTTAAAACATTATTACACCATACCCAAAATACGATAACAAATTGGTGCCGACGACATAAAATAATATCGTGTCCTGACAGCTGTCAAGTATGTCAAATATTAAAAACATATCTATGGGGGTGCCAAAGAAAAAACAAATTAGTTTATGGCCAGCATCGGTCAGCCAAAGCCACGTAAGTTCGCGCCAGAAGGAAGTAGATACTCTGGCTGGGCTTCATTACAACCCCTCTGTACTTTTTATTTATCAGGATATCATCATCAATACTCTTTATTACACTCAAGTTTACAAAATGTAACTATTGTTATTAATAAAGACAAATACATATGATACTAGATACCATAAGCGAAAACTTGAACTTAAACATTAAGTATTTTTATATTTATTTAGGTGTGTAAGTTGAAAATCTTCAACTTTATGGTGTCCCATATTTATTGTTCTTTAATGGTTAGTTTAAAGTATTTCGATAATATTGTACGGTTTAAGGCAATTATGGCTCTTAGACCGTATCTGCTTATTCACACTACACAGTTAGGTAATCAGACCCCTTATTAAAATTCACTGGAATTGAATAAGTTCCTGAAAAGACAGAATGTTTAATTATAAAATAGGTTTCTGAAGAATTACGAAGAAATCTACTTGGCGTGTGCATGTGATCTTTTATATGGATCATCTCGTTTAGTTTTAGCCATAAAACATTATTTTAATAAGTTGTTCCATATGACAAATATTTATAAGATAGGTATTCCGTTATTTGATTACGAGTTTTTTTTGTATAAAGAACGTAAAAGTATTATAAGTCGACATAAATAGTAGATTATTATTTAGAGTTACTGTACGTGTATCCGATAATTAATATTATTGATTTTGAAATTGAATGTCAAATTTGAACGTCAAATTGTTTGTGTGCGAAAATGGCGTCTAAGGAATCGCTGGATGTGAGTATTTAGAATTAAAACGATAGCATGACAATAACGTGGTCTTTTATGGTTTACTTAAAAAGCATTTATTGTAATAAGCCGAACAAAATCTTTATGTTCTTGATTAGTACGCCATACATATTTATTAAGCATAAAAGGCCACGCCCTGAGACAGTTGCTAATTTCTTGTTTTTTCTTTGATATTCGAGTATTTAGAAATTTAAATGTTATGTGAAAATGTAAAATAGTAGCAGTATTAATGATTACTTTCATCTATAATTATAAAATTACAACTTTTCATTTAAAAAGATCTCTATAACGTTCTAACGTTTGTTTAGATGCGGCAAAATTTGAATGGCTTTTACTGAAAACATTTATCGTTTACACATAATCATAACTGCCGGTAACTAAATATAATTACTCCCTTATTGATTTTTATTACTGTACTTTTTACCTTCAAACCTTAAATCTCTTATAAGAAAGTTTGCATTGAATCTTTCTGTCATTAACTAGTTTAAAATATACTTAATATGTGTTTGTAATTTATATAATTGGTAAAAAAATCTTTCCAAGTATAATTAAAGTTATTTTATTAAAAGCTAAAGATTTTCTAAAAAAGTGTAATAAGTTCTTGATAAACTAAAGCTCACACACTCACATTTTATAATATGTAATTGTAATTATAATGCAAGTTTTAATGACATCAAATATTTAAAAAAAAATGGGCAAATTTTGTATGTGCAAAGATTAAAATATCTGTTCATCATAAATAAAATTAGCATTAGTAAAATGTCTTACTCATCTCTACATATGATAGTAGCTTTTGTCAATAAATTAAAAATACAAAGATTTTCACTTAAACAATAACTTCTATTATAAATCTCCTTTTTACATTAATAAGGTTCGGGTTTATTACTTTGACTTAAAACATAATCTCTTACAACATATTATTTGTATGGGTATAAGTCTTTGAAGAGTTTGAAGTGAGTTAGGGATCAACTTAACTGGGAAGTTATGATGGTTGCAGTAAAATGACGATTTTCACTATTGCATCATGCAAAAACATCCTTCTCACTCAGGAAATTACTACTCCGAGATATCAATACGTTTTTGTAAAGTTTATGTACTGCAGTTGTACTTTAGGTTGCTTTAGTACTTTAGAGGTTGTACTGAGGTTTATGTACTCATGGTTATTTTCCACTCATTAAAACTAAACGATTTCAGTAACAGTTCAATTAAGTTTGATTTAATTATTTCTTCCCTTGATTAGGTTTCAACTTAATCTATTATAATAGTTGGTGTTGATTTAGAAATCTATGATTTGATAGTGCAGGAGTAGGCTGGTATAGCCTTGCGCGGTGTTTAGCGCGCTTCGATAACGGACCCGACAATTGAATGCATCCGCATTTGTGTCAAAGGACGCAGCACGCGCGCCAAGACGCTGATCCCCGCTCAAGGTTGCCCGATGGAAAACTACGCTTGGGGTCGACAAGGCTTTGAAATTTACAACCAAGTTTTAGAACATTCGAAATTAGAATCTATATCCGAATAGCGTTAACGAAAAAGGTTTTAATAAAATGAACTGCTCTTATTGAACATTTTATTGGAAGAAGAAACCATGGATGTAATTTATCGTTATTTTTATGACGGGAAATATTTGTACAGCAACAAATCGTATTCATTTAACAGCGCATGTTACGTAATAATTACCATAATGACAAAGAATGGTCATTACTATGGTTCTGAATGCCACATACATATAAAATGTTAGGTTATAATAAAGTGGCGACTTCACCCATCCCTGCATTCAGACGTGCGTTTCTGAATCAGCGTTTTCAATAGAAGTGCGGACAATGAATTTTCTCTCATTAAAACCTAGGTAATGCAGATGTAAAATATTTCTACATGTTAAGTGTAGATAATTTGTATAAATATATCTTGTCGTGTAACTGGGTTTCGACTGTCCAAGTACTCTATAAAATATTCTCCTTTCTTTTATTATTTTTAAATAAAAAAGGGACAACAATAAGATTATGTATCATGGCAGTGGAATTTCACGGTTAACTACTTGACGGTTGTAACACCGTTGATGTCAGAAAGCATTGACTAAGATTAAATTCTTACGAATATAAACTGGTTATTCTATTTTTTTCTCAAACTACCCTACACTATAATAACAATTGGATACTTTGCAAAAGATGTTGAACGATAAGTAGATGATGTATTTGCAAAAGAATTTTTCCTCAATTGCACGGAAAAATG
The DNA here is from genome assembly GCA_003118335.3 of Papilio memnon. Lineage (NCBI taxonomy): Eukaryota > Metazoa > Arthropoda > Insecta > Lepidoptera > Papilionidae > Papilio > Papilio memnon. Next base: position 934,733 of record LD700013.1, on the reverse strand, counting down.
ATTTGAACAAACCATTATACATCTGATATACGAATTGGAAGCAATTTCTAAGATTTTATTACAAATGCATCGTAAAACTCTGTACTATATTCATACCAATAGTATCAATCTCAAGTCGTAAAGTTCCCTAGCGATAATAAATTATAAACCGGAGGCTAAAAGACAGTACTGTTAGTACAGCTGTATGTGTGCCGTAGTCGTGGTCTCGTGGGCAGTCTGTCTGTCGTTCTGCAGAGGCTAAGGTCTTGACGCAAATGCCCGCACTTCCGTAGGATGTCTGGAATGAGAGCGTGTCCTAATAAAGACGCAACGCTCGTGGGTTTGTCCCTCTTGACTATTGAAATGAATTGATTATATTTTCAGTGTGTGGCAAAAATAACACATTCTTATAATAATTTTGAAATATAAGGTCAGAAAAAGAGAGTACCATTTATACAAGTAACTATAAGTGTCCAGAAAAGTTATTTTTTGTTAACATTGGGTACAATTTAACAAATCCAAGAAATGACAGACTTGATAAGTAATCTTTAGATTTGGCAGCGATCCACACGACCACTCACCCGTAATGAATTTTAAACAATATAACATTCTGACAGACTTATTTTATTTTAATAAATATATTGAATTATTACTATTATACGCTTTAGCTCTCGTTACGTTGATATGTTCATAAAATTTGAAAATTTTGTTATATTTAAGAAATCGTGAGTGCACTAAGTCGTTACGTAGACTGTCAATTTTAAATTTATGATCAGCTTTCGGTCAGTGTTACATTTTTGGTTTCATCATCACTAGCTCACTAAACGTCCCCACCGAGGGGCTCGGAGCCTACCCTAATGTAAGGGGTGAAATTTTTGGTTTATAGCCTTATAATTTAAAGGTTAACTAGAGTTTAACTTGTGAGTAAATGTCTGATTAAAGATTGAGTTGTTACTGATTGAATAATAGATTCAATTATAAAAGATTTTTCCTTAGTCTCCAAAGAGAATGTGATAACTTCACAAGTACTTATCGTTGTTCGTTTGAATATTTTATAATGTAATGTAATATACAGATATCACGTGTCGTCGTGAAGATGGCGGCTGCCTCGTTACGTATCTAAATCTTGACATTTTATATTCTCAGACTCCTTTAATGGTATACCTGGGGAGAGTATTCATTTGCAACTCTATTAAAGTACTGCAAAGTAGAGACATGTATAGTAAAGGAAAATAATTTAAAAGAATTGGTACAAAAAATGTCCATTTCTGCTTCTTTGTCATTTAAGTAATTAGTTTTTCATGTTTAAAAGTTCACTTAGTTGCACTAAAATTTTAAGTTTATGAGCTAAGTTTTTGGCTATAAATCAACGGTATTAAAGTAATAACACACTATGTTGAGCCAATTTATGTACGCATATAAAAGTATAGTTACTATCTTTTTCTTGAAAAGCAGTAGGTATGTCGTATTTCATTTTATTATCTGTTTCTACAACTTCTGCAAGTAAGCAGTTTTTTTTGCGTATGTAACTCTTTTCAACAGAAACAGTTATACCGTAGGTATGGGATTATAAAATTTTAAGGTGTTCATCGGTTGACAATATTATGTAGCAACATTATAGAGACTTCCATTTTTATCGAGGCCCGAAGGGAGTAAAGTTGAAGGCGGTATTGAAGTTTGAAGGATAGAGCTTACTTCAGGCTACATAAGGTCTGTGTTACGTAACGTTGGAAAACGAGAGACGTAAGTTTAGCAGTTGCGTAATACGATGCGTGCGCCATTTGTCTGCAGATGAGTTGACTATGCGGCACACCGACTGAAATCGACTTATGTTGGGTTTCTGAAGTTTCAATTTATTATGTCGTTACCTGGTGACTCATTAGTGTTAGGATAACCTAAGTTTAAACGGAGTAAAACACAAATTAAGTAGTTCGTGAACGCATATCATGAAGTTATCGAACCAAAAACCGGACATTGGACAATGAAAAATATTACATCTCTTAAGAGACACTATAATAGCCCTTTTCTTTGGATCGCAATACTATTTTTGGTTTCACCATTAGCCGTTTTATTATATACAAAACAGATTTGATAGATTTGCGGTAACCGGGTCCTTTTATATTCATATTTTAGTTTCAGCTAGTAGTAGGTAGCCTATTTCTATAATGATTTTATGATCGATTTTTACACTAACAGTGTGTTTGTACATACATATACACATATCTACGGTTTGTGAATAAAATATCGTTTGGAAGGTTTAATGACCTAAATAATTATTGCTTCTGGCGTGGGTTTTGAGTTCTAATTGAGGGCATGTGTATAATTTACACGATGTGAAAGTGTTTAAATATTTCTAACGCTAACATAATTATGAGGTGAATAGTAAATCTTACTAATATTATAAATGCGAAAGTCTAGATGGATGGATAGATGGATGGATGTTTGTTAGAGTTTGTAGCCTAAACGGCTGAACGGATTTCAATAAAATTTTGTATAGATGTAGCCGATAGTCTGGAAGAACACAAAGGCTACTTACTTTTGTTTTTTTTAATTCCACGTGGACGGAGTCGCGGGCGAAAGCTAGTTTGAAATAAATGTATTTGAACGTATACATGATACATTTATTTATATTCTGCGATCGGGATAGATATGCAGTTCTTCGGCATTGAAATGATGAAGCTTTGCCGGCTACAGAACCTGATTATTCAGTTAAAACTGAAGGTATATAGCTGGCATTACTGGCAAAGCATAGAGTTAATATTTATCGAGGAAATGTCTGAATGTGTCTTACGTATTAACATGAACCATTAGATTATTTAGAGATCAACTCGCCTTGGAACCAGTTTCCAATGACATCTTGGCATAATTTTATTTACATAAATTATTCATTGGCCACTCACGGGCTATATGTTTATTGTATTCACTAACACTTGTATCTTAAAACAAGCTGTTAACAATTATTCGTGCCTTTGCATGTTAATTTTAATACATTACACACATAATTGTAATTTCTTTGCTAAATAAAGTACACATCTATGTTAATTTATTTATAATCACAAATTTAATAGTTCTCTCTTTTTAATAGTGGTATAGCCCGCTTTAACATCTTCGCACGAATGGGCCGGCTCGCCCGGTGCAATACCACGACTTATTTTTACGCGCAATGTCAAACAACTAAAATAGATTTTACGCTAGATATAGTGATATCAAATAGATTAAAATGTTTTAGATGACATTCTTAACAGAATATTTCTGTAGCAATAAAAGCAAACTTTATTGCACGTTAGTGGTTTTTAACAAGTAACTTGTTTCGTCGTTAACTAACCGTAAAAAATCGCTTTTTTTTTCTGTGAAGCACCTCTACATGTTTAACCCTCAATTTTATCACAAAAGAGATCAAGAAAATCTTTTACTGTAAATGAAACATGAAAATAGTATGAATTTTTAGAATTTGAAGCAAAAGATTATTTACCATGCTTTACTTATTACTTCATCATCATTATCATCTCCTCCTTATCCTACTCCCGTAGGGTCGGCGCACCGGGTTTTCGTCCTATAAATAACTCTGTCATCCGTCATCTCAGTCATCACTCCCTTCTTGATCATGTCACCTTTCACGCAATCCATCCATCTCTTTCTAGGTCTACCTCTACCGATGTACCCCTCCACATTCATAACTAACGTCCTTCTTGCTACATGCGATTCATCCCTTCTCATAACATGCCCATACCACTTTAACCTTTTACTCCTTATTTTCTCCATCACTGGTGCTACTCTCAAACTTCCTCTAATATACTCATTTCGAATCTTATCCAATCGTGTTACCCCACACATCCATCTTAACATTCGCATTTCTGCCACATGTATTCTCCTTTACTTATTACTTGATAATTTAAATAAAGTTGAAATATAAACTTGTAACATGCCATAAATTCAAACAAAACCGGATTCGACCACTAGTATAAATAATGGCGTAACTGAGACGGTGAGCCGTTTTTCCCTTTTTCGCTGTCGTATCTTTTCCTTTAGAAATGCGAGCTTTCATTTAGTCAGCTTGTCTGTATTGGATTACGGAGAGAATGGCCTCGCTCGACAACGTCCTTTATCTTTCATTATTATTGCTCTAGTAACAATGGATAAAATAGACAATGCTTTAAATAGTTCGATAGCTTTTCTCCTATTAGCTATGTTTTTTCATGTATTTAACTTAATATGTGGATATCTTGTTTGTTAATGTATAAAACATATCCTGATAAACTATTTCATTACTACACTCAATTAAGTTGAAAGGTTTTTCTAGAAATACGAAGTACTTAAAGGTCTTTTTCGGCAACTCATTCAACTAGCGACCTAATATTTAAGTTGGCAAAAAAAAAGAAAACAAAAGAGAAAATGGATACAAAGAGCATATTTAAACGATTCTAAATAAAACAATCGTATACCGGTAGTAAAATACATAATTCATTGGTAGAGGGTAGGAGTCGCTGACTGGGCGGTTTTCCCGGGTAGGTTGGCCGCTGCCGGTGCATCGCTCTGTAAAGGGGTCACGGTATCGATCCTGCTGCACCCGCTAGCGCCGCCCCGGCTCGAACGCACAACTATGCCTTGCTACGCTTGTCCTACTTTTAAATGCACGTACTTTTTGTATTTATAATTCGAAACGAGCAATTCCTGTGTATTGTAAGGCTGGAAAAGTTAAACGAGTATAAAAAAGAGGGAGTGTGTACAATTAAAAAAAAAAACTATAATAGTAATTAGGATAGTTGTGCAGTTATTGTTGTACATATTTGCACTTAAAATGTTATATTACTTATATTAGTAGCACAACGTTTATGAGTGTGTATGAGTAGTAACGTAAATCTTACTTCTTACTAATATTATAAACGCGAAAGTTTAGATGGATGGGATGGATGTTAGAGTATGTAGCCTAAACGGCTAAACGGATCTCAATGAAATTTGGCATAGATGTAAAGGATAGTCTGGAAGATTACATAGGCTACTCACTTTTTTTTTTAATTCCACGCGTACGGAGCCGGGGGCGAAAGCTAGTGATATAATAAATAGAAACTTCAGCAACCCAGTATCAATGCGGATGGATTAATCTGAAGTTTAAGAAGCAACCACATTTAATTCTTTCTGGTTCTACATATGTCGAAATCTTTTTAAATAGGCATGTTTGTGTATATGTATGAACTGTATAATACATTGATGGTTTTAATTAACACATTTGTAAGCGTGTCATGGAATTGATCAATCGGAACTAATCAGTCGCAAAGGTCAAATCGTATTCCGGCGTAATCTTGTTAGGGCTGTGTAGGAAATGTGTTTAACATTTATTAGATGTTCGCGTAGATTTTCTTGATTATATTTATGCACTCTAATGTAATAAAGAAACTAATTATGTTATTGAAACAAATCGAATAAATGTGGAAAATTTCGTATAGGTATGTTATCCACTTGGATAATACTCACCCTTATTTGCTTCTACGTTGGTTTTCCCGATAACTCGGCAACGTTGGAAGAACGTATTGAATAAACCTTCTTTATTGTGTATTCGTTTTGTTTAGAAACGAGGGCTGGTACGGTATAAATTGGTGGAGGCGTATATTTTTATTATCCCTATTTTCGTTGTAAAAAAATATCTTTTTGAATTCTAAAATAATTTCTTGTAATGAATTTTGTAAAACAGAATTTTGTCGTCTAATTAGATTTCAAGACAAAATTTGATATACTATTTCCGTTTCACAGACACAATAATTTATAACCACAGTTAATAGTATCTAATGTCATGATTTATCCTGTTTAAAGGCATAAAAAGTAAATCAAATAGACATAAACCGCAATTTAAAGTTACATTTGAAATTTATTACAAAATTGAGCCAAATGTTGCGTCTGAAATAGCGTAATAAAATATTCGAGCAACGGGGTTGTCCAGGATGTTTATAAATTTTTATGAATCCGAACGTTGGATGGAACTTTTGTATAACAGGGTTTTTACAATGTCTGTAAGACTTAATGTGCATTAGATATTGTGAGACACGCTATCCTTTGCCAAAGAAGGGATGACCATTAAAATGTACTGAAAGAGCTCTTGCTTCTGAAAGAACTCTTACAACTATGATAATAGTTGTAGTGGAATTTTATGTGTTTAAAACATTATATATAATTTACTAGCTGTTGCTCGCATCTTCGCTCGCGTGAAATTAAAAAAATATAGCCTATGTTATTCACAGAT
>LD700013.1:915488-928408 GCA_003118335.3 Papilio memnon | reverse complement strand
GGCAAGTTGTATTAGTTTATTCATGTACCTGTCTGGGATTGCAAACCTTAGTTCCTAAGGGAAATCAACTCGGCCCGTGTCATACAAGAGAATTTCACTCCCAGCATTGTATTATAACATGATTATTATTTGAAATATGTATTAGTGGAATTTGGCATTAGACTCGTCTTAGATTTGTTTTCGAAAGGAAATGATGGGAAGGGGAAGTTAATATAGTGGGGATGTAAAGGAAGTGGTAAATCCTTTTTCTGCGCATCCCCTCCCCTATCTATTAAAGTATCAACATTTTAACTTGTAGGATTTTATGGGCAGCAGGCACTATCCTATTCCGAAGGTTCCGGTGTGTTCCTTGGAGATTCCGGAACCACTTGAGGCCACCGAGGGGGTTTTAATTGGTCAAATGCTGCATAACCCGGCCTTCCCCCCAGAGGACAAGGTATCTTTGGAAGATTCCCCCCACCCCCCCGACACCAAAATAAAGCTCTTTACTATTCAAATTTAACAAATATTTTATTTGAAGTTGTTAAATGTTGACTGCTAGTCACAAGCGAAGTGGTTTGCCAAGACACCAGTATATCAAGTTTGTGCCGAGGTGCTCTCAGCAGCTCTTGGCGTACGTTGGCCTGTTATTACATGAAGTGGTCGCCGTATCGATCAGACAGACGTTACGTAAGCCGTAGGACGCGCCGCTTCCACTCCGTATTTCAGTATTATCCAACGTAACCTAGTTTAAGCGAAATCACTTTGGCCGGGGATATTTATTTCTTTGTCTTGAATTTACAGCGCCATTACGGCCCGGTGCGTTTTAGTACTTGTATTTCTTTTTATTCAGACGGTGTATTGCTAGGGTTTTTATAGCCACCGTAGGGACTAGGGATTGCTTGTTTAAGTGAGATTTATAAGGATGTTTTCTGAAAATCATAAGTATGGATTTTCACGGCTTTATGTACAGAGCCTTGCTAGCTTTTTAGCGAAAACTACACATTTAAAACAAAACCTCTTTGATATATTTGATTTACGATACTTTCATTATGTATTTTATGTTCGCTATATTTAAGTCTATTTAAAGAAATATGGGCGGGCTTTGAAGTTTTCTCCTTTAATATTCTACGAAGCCGGCGACGGCACGGGCGCGTCTTTACATCAAACTAATTTGATATCGTGAGACACTCTGTCTACATGGAGACGGCCGTCAAGAAGGGACTTAGCGCTCGATCTCATCAATTTGCTGTATAATAAATTAAATGAACCCGAAATGTTTTATTATGCCTTGTGACCTTTTTATAATATTTTAGTAATGCTAAAAATGGTATACATATGTACGAAACATTAGTTTTATTACAATATATCTAATATTAAAATTAAATGGTTTCTCCCCGAGATACAGTATATAAAAATAGACCGGGATTTAGTCTGGTTTTTACTTTTCATTAATGTAAAAAATATCTACTTTTTTACATAGGTTAGTACACAATGCGGAATATACATTTGAATCAAACTAATAAATGTAGCGTAGAGGATAATTGCTCTACCTACCTCGTATAAGTAATACAGAAAGTAGCAATGAACATTAAATTTTAATTTGTTTGGTGTTCGTCGTACTTGTGGACTTTACTCGTATCGAAAGTACTGATTAATTAATTAATGTAAGAGCTTCCGCCATCAAAGCTAATGCGCCTTCTATTTTTGTAATAGCAATTTCTCATTTTGCCGTTGAAATACAACACGGGAAATGTAATTATGTTTGCCTTGAGACGATAGCTCCGACAAACTCATAAAGGTTCACACTGTAATGGTTACACGTCTTAGTGATCCAATTCCGTTGTACAAAATTAATGTGAGAAGTTGCCTATCTACAACGACTCCATTGATATGTCTAATTACACTAAATTGCAAAAATAGTAGCCATAAACACTTTTAACATAATTCAAATTTAGATTTTGCCGTTTAGTGTACATATGCCATTACTTGGAGGTTTTTACTATCGTAAATGTAGTAGAGTAGAAATACATATAGTTGTCTCTGTCGTATTCTAATCAACTCAGGGTATAAATTAATGAGTAATTCTTATTTTCTTTTCAAATTAATATGTCGATCCATTCAATTATAATCATTTAGTGCGAGAGTTAACTTAATTATGAGGATGCAGCTATTAAAGCTGGCTATCCTCGTTAGCTGAAAGCTTTGAGAGTGGATTTGCGAAATTGGTTTCGTTCAGATTTCGCTGAGCTGCAAAGTTAATTAAGGAATACACTATAGGATTTATTTGACAACCTAAACGAATTACATTTAATTCTTAACGTAAGTGTGGTGTAATTGTCTCACACATATTCGTTTTAATGGTTACTTAAACAGTTGTTTAGTGTAGATTTCTCGTTCCAAGGCCACACTTAGGGAGTCGCATAATGGCCATTTAATGACTGCTTGCAATAAAACATGCATAAGTTATTGATTTATGGAAATCGGCTAACAGTAATCAGTCACATGTAATTATGGTTCTATGATTTTCCTAAAAAATATAAATGTAACAAACAAAACGTTTTTTAATCTATAGGAACCATGAAATTGCGTCAAAGAAAAAAATGCTATTAACACGGTAAACTATTTCAAGTCATTTAGTTCCCAGGCAGTTACACATTTCGGCCATTCGACGCGACTACACTTAATAGATAATTTGGCTGGCTGATAACAAACCTTAACTGTTCTTTTCCTCTGACTCACTGTCAGCCGCATCAGGGTACAAAGGCCCAAATTAAATCCAGCTGTAACTGCAGTACGCCCGCTACTTGATTATGTATTCAGATCGCTTATGTCTTGGTTGTAAATCTTACATGAGTGTAATTTCCATCACACGTATAATCAATCATGGATGTTACAAGCCTATCGGTTGATTCTGTCAGAAAATATGTAAAACATACGAGTACATGGACATAGAAAATGGTATAAAAGGAGGGCGCTAGTGAGCTATTTAATTTAGTTTCATTTGTGCCCACAGGGTGAGATAACTTGCCCATAACATGGTTGAAAGTAATCAAAAATATATTTCTCACCTCTTCATCTGTTCTTTTCTCTTAATGTTTCTGTTTTTAAGGGGTTGCCAGTGCCTTTCGTATAAAATACAGTTTTTTACCCGTGACACGTGGTTGAGATAAAAAAAGCAATCGATTTTGAGTATCGTTAAAATTCTTAACAATTTGTAGATATAAGGAATTTAATACTCTGACAGTAGAAGTTGTGGTTTACACGTTCTATATTGCTAGAATTTCAGCGTGCTTTATGAAAACTAAAAACGCGTCGTGTTCAGATGTGCGGGGCACAGTTGCGCGAGTTTCATTTGATTTGCTACAATTATTTAAACTTCGCTTACTCACAACCGTCGGACTGGTCGCAGTTGGACTTGCAATTTTACCACTAAACTTGTTTCACGGATGTGTGAGTTTGTAATGCAAGCTATAAAATGCTTGTCGCATTCGCGTTTTTCCGCGCACTTTGAGTTTAGCAGTTGCTTGTTAAACATGTAACTCTCTGAAAATGAAATATTTGTATGTTCGTGTGTTTTTATCTGTTTGCGTTTATACATTTTTGCAAAAAGATGACATATGGGAGTCTGTGCATCTTAGAACTAAGTGCAATTTTGCAGGCTTTTTATTCTGTCTCTTGCACTGAAATTGCATTTGCACACATCCTGAAAATCCTTGGAATCGCCGTTGATTTCTGTGTCATGACAATCTTATCAAATAAAACCTAAAGTTCAGTTAACATAGGTTAGGATTAACATGAACCGGACAGTTCAGGTACAATATAAGCCGAGTGATGTCAGAAAATGTTCGCGAATTTCATTCATGTGCCGTGCCCACGCGCAATTGCGGACCAATCTCATGTTACAGTCTAATCAGGAAAGAGCGACCGGATGTCATTAGGATTTTGTAAGGCCCTCGCGATAACAAAACAAGTGTAATGTCTAGATAATTTACTTTGACGTGTTTTTAAAGGTTACGAAGTTACATATTGTCGGCTTACGTTCCTACTGGGGCGGGGACTCGAGCCAACCCAAATTGAGAGGTTGGGCCGTAGTCAACGAATTTACTTTATTAACTCTAGAATCTAGAATAGTAAAAATAAAGCAAAAAGACGAAAATTTTTCGAATGGCCAAGACATTGTCAGGGTGGGTCTTGACGATATTATTTTTCCATCAAGTTCTTAAACCACCTTTACCAGTCTAGAAAAGTCAAGATGTAAAATACACGGTTAGCGAAGGGATTGATCATATTTAAGTCTGGTCATTTTTTTAATCAGTGCCACATCTATTTGTTATTGCTCTTTGACAATTTACATAAATTCGTTCGTGGTCGTTGAACTGTTGGCGATGATCGGTCGGGAACGGAAATCTGACCGCTGGCCACACCGGTCCGCACCGCCCCGTTCAGATCGAGCTGGTACTGGGTGGATGTTGGACGGTTTAAGCCCCAGCTACATTAAAATATCAAATCTGTGTACTCTGACCCTTATGTTATTGTCATAGAGTACGTTTTGTAGCGTAGAAATTTAGAAATTACACTCGCACACACTCCGCTAGTGCAAGGACCCAAAGGGGGTCTTAGTCTCCGACACAAGAAACTCCAAATTTGGAAAATGGAAATAAGTAATTTGAAAGACATTTTAATGAAAACCTTCTGATTATTTTTTTTTTAAGTGCGATAAATCTCAAATTGTAATGAGTATTAAAAATGCAGTAATACATTCCAGAATAAATTATAATCCCTAGAGCGTCCAAGCTTTCACCAATGTTCTATTTTAACAACTACTCTATTCGCGTGAAACTATAAGAGAGCAAACTTTAAGAGATATTCAAGCAGTAAAGAGGTTGGAAATCGCTTGGAGAGTTTCCAAATACGTGAAACCTGACGTTGTTATGTCACTTTGGATAACTTTTCTGCATTGGTTATGTTGTAAAATGAGATCACACGACTTAACAATGAATGTTATGTATGTCGGTTGATAGACATGTTAAAACAATATTTATTTGTTTATCGTATGATGTGGTGATTGTTTTGAATTCATTTATATTTTGATTTTATTCTCACTGCGGATATGAAATCCTATCAGTTTTTCACTGAGTATATCAGGCGGTTAATGGGAGAACGTTTTTATTTTTGATCAAGTTGAATTTGCTTGTATACCCTTCATGTTCTTTAATACAATTTGTAATATTAGCAAGTCTATTCAACTTAAAAAAACTTCTAAGCATAACTCAAAATGTAGGGCAGTCGGTTCACGTTAAGTACAATACTCCAGAACTATTTCATTACGTAAATCCAAACGTGAATCAGGCGGTGTTAAGTGCACGAGAGAATTGCCGCTCCGGCTGTAATTCAATTATGGGAGTGCCGGAGACTCGTGAAGGTATTCCGACTTTAGCACTTCGCCGCTGGCACTATCGATGTGTTACTATCGAATAATCGATGGGTATTTTTAATAAAAAATCTGATATTTATTATCATTAGGTGGAACTAGATCTTTAATTTATAACCGTGGATTTACACCGGTGTAAACCATTGTCATCCCTCACAGTCTCAGAAGAAGCAGAGATTATATATTTGTATATAGTTTTGTTTGTTAGTTTTACTAAAACTATAACATTTTAGGATTCTATTATGATTAAAGTTTAATATTATTTCAAAATTACAAATTAAAGTAAAAAATATTTAACGAAATGTATTCTATGACTCTTCTGTTTTAATTTCCCTTTATATTTATATCAATAATTTTAATGATATTGTAGATTGCCAAAGAGGAGCAGTTGCAATCGACAATTATACTTTATTTACGATGCTTTCAATACGTTTTGGAATTACCGTTTCAATCAATGCCATTCAGTTCATTGATGGACCCAGTTTCCATTCAGATTGCAACTTCTATTAAGTTCTTTGGATCTTATTGAATATTCATATTGCAGACTTTGCATAAATTTGTCTTTGTTCTTATTTGCAACATTTAAATTGTTAAAATGTTATTGAGTTCTAAGAGATTGAACCGTAAATCAAATAATAATAATTTGTTAATCAGGTTCGTGATGTAATCTCCTACAGTTACATAAGTTTAATGTTGCTAAAATCCATTACTCTCTCGTTAGTTCAGCCAAGATGCTTCAAAAGTTCTGGGCGAGGTATACTCGAGTTAACGAATTTCAAATTTAAAAGTTTTCTCTACGAAAATTAAGATCTCGTGCTTTAAAATACAAACTCAATTAGAATTATTTTATCCTTGTTATATTTTTAATTGATATCTACTATTTTGAGTGAATTTTTAATATTGAAATATTCTGCCCTTGTTTCGTATTTCTCTCAGTCCTGTGGTCTAGTAAATAACATGTCTGCTACGAGTATTTACAACGTATATAATTATAGACGTTACCGTATGTTCGTGATCACAAACCAAGTTATTGCGCACAAATTAAGTTATCGCGCAAGATCTGCGCTGGGTGCATCGTTGGGTGGCACCCAGCATTCAAAGCTAAGCGTGGACCCAATCCGGTCAGCATCATAATGCTTATTATAATTTTTTATTTAATTACAATTTTATTTATTTTTCTACTTAATTACTATGTCATTTTTTTTCTTTTGTTATTTCTGATTGTGTTGTTAAGGATTAAATGTTATTTTATTTATTTATTTTATTTTATTATCACGGTAACATTGACTACTTAACACAAGCAATGCCAAATAACAGACGAGATGCAAGCACTGAAGGTATTAAATGACTGTTGTTGGTCTATATTACAGATTCTAGAGTCTATGTTGGATGTTGTTGAATTGTGGATGCACGAAGTATAGATTACTGGTTGTTTGTTCCGTACACAAGGCGGAGCCTTAGTGAAGCGAACGAGGAAAACGGAATGAATTAACAAGCACCTGCATTAAGTAAACAAGCAAGTGATTTACAATTTGCGCAAACCGCTGCGCCGGGGTGGAAACTGAATATATTTACTGAATACTAGTTTGCAGCGACATGTTTGCGCAGACTTGCAAATCTGGTTCTATCATACTCTAAGATCCTAACAGTATTTGGGACTACCGGATAACAACACTCAGTTCAATTCAGTTCTTTAAGTAAGGGATATACTCGCATGATCAGACATAAAATGTGAAGAGAATTTTCGTACGGGCTGTCCGTACATACAAATAAAACGTCGTAGTTCAAAGAGAATATTATGGTTTATTCCTATAACTAAGGCTATGAATGGTGGTGAGCACACGCGAACGCTGTGGTGATTCTACGCGAATTAATTGAGTACGATTATCGCGTGCGTTATAACGGTAGAAAATGCTTAGTTAGGGAAAACATGTATTGTGCGGTGTTTACACCGTGGAATTTTAGACAATTTTTATCTGAATTTATTCAAATTAAATTATCTTGGATATGAAACACAGCAGCCCTAAGTGTCCGTTATTCATATGCCCAGTACGTCCAGAATCTGATAGGAGTGAGCCAAAATTCTAAGTAAAATGTAGTCACATCTTCCAATAGTTGTGTATTTTGTAATACAAATGTCAAATGTTGTATGACATGAGCTGGCAGCGACCCCATGCTAAGGGGGTTCCGGGGCGCGGGTAGGGGGTTTACCCTCATTCCTGTTCCGCATACGTTAATCAATCGACATATAGTAACTTGGCTCGATCCATTTCCAAAATATGAGCATTTTCCGGAAAATTGTCGCACTCGAAAAGTTGATCGGTCAGTAAGAGAGACCCTTAGTTCAAGTTTATTATAACAACGGAAATTTTATGACTCTTGGTGCAGTATGAATTCTGTAATATGGTATTTGGGAGTATGTATAATAATAATGAAATCATTCGTTAGTATTTAAGAAAATGTAAGTATTATACAAGTGAATTTGTAAATCTCGTTGAATACGAATATTGTTCATTCGGTGTACGCAATTATCCTATTTAATTGGCACTAATATATCAAAATCATTAGATTGAAAATCATATGGTCACTGGTGTGGAAATATATCAAACGTGGTTCAGTTGAATATCATATATTAAAATTTAATCGAATGGAATTACATCTAATTCGATAACCACAAGGATATGGAACGAATAATTCTATATATTAATACATTCACTTAAAGTAAGCTTAAATATAACTTAATAATAGAACAGAAGTTCTTAGTCATTTTGGCATTGGCAGAGTACCTTTGAGTCGAACCCGGGTTTATTATTCAAGTCAAAGCTTCTTTAATACTATTATATTACCTAAGCTTTGTGTAAAACTTTTGTAGTTTTCATTTGAGAATTTACCGTCTGCGGTGGACGGGTTGTTACGTAAAGCCGCTTTCGTTCGGTTTTACTTTAAGGTTATACTAAAATCTGTACGTCGTATCGGAAAAATCTACGGTACTGAATGTGCTGGTAACTTGAAATAGATATGTTTTATCGATGGGAGACATATAAATGTACTAATAAATTCAAGAAGTTTTCTGGGAATCTTTTACATTTCAACGAAGTAAAAAAAAAGTTTATGCTTTATAAAATTATCATGGATCTCCAAAATATTATTCTCTTCCTCCAGAAACAAGAAACGTGAGTTCATTCGAACAGTTCTTTATACATTGTCTTATTTGTAAACTATGTCGTTTCTAACTGCAAGTTCTAATTGGCTTTAAATTAACCGACAACCGTACTCGGATATCACTCCCTTGACTCTCAAGCTAGTGGTTATCTCATATTACTTGCAACTGATTGGCTTCAGTCGGCCATTGCTCATGTTTGTGGTATTGCTTTGTTTGTAAACCTTTGATATCAAGGTAAACTAAATAGGTATTTAGATGGACTACACAATAGCCACAGAATCGTCTTTAGTAGGTTAACAATATTACTCTAGCGCATTAATCCAATGTGAATCTTAGCCTGCGACACAAGATGGCGCCATCGCAGTCTGCGCACTGTCTATCAGAAAAAAACCATAAACATTTTAATATTGATTGCACATGATTTTAGCAGCTTCCAGAAGATTCTGATGGATGTTCTTTCGACCCAATGTGTGAATAAATATGAGCGCGTCAAACGAAAGCCCATGTTAATACGTCATGGTTGAAAGCCGCTGAGAATATATTTCGAGGGCATGATTTACTATTTGCCTAGCTACAGACACTTTTCATACATATTGGATGTAGTGACGCGTGCAATTTTTAGTCTGTACAGAGGAACGATAAATCTTATCTGCCTTTACATAATCTAATAAACTTCCTTCGTATTCACCTTCGTATAAGAGGGAGTGATTCAGCAACGAAAACGAGCGGCCATGACGTCTGTTTATATTCATTTCGTGCACTGTTTACTCTATAATAATTTCATTGACTGAAATGTTTTACGCTTAGGTAATACTGCAACTAATAGATGCGCTTGTTAGAAAATTACGGCTAGCAATAACGGCTCTACGTAAATTGCTTCTCCACCGTCTCCATGGATTTGAAACTTTTATGACTTTGGGGCTAAGTAGGGTCAGCAGCGGTTGTTTCTTTTAATTTAGAGTAACATTTAAATAAGACTGCAATAAATGCTTTTCCTTTTGAATTCTGATGCTCAATTCTCTTCCACAAAAAGTACAGTGTACAAGTTAAGAGTAGTAGTCGACTCTTTAGGGTAGATATACGAAATAGTGGGTGATACTTCTAATTTTCTATGAACCGTTGATGAATTTGATACTATATTAGTAGTTTAACTTAAAAAACAACGAAAAAAAAACATTCCACTGTTAGTTAATATTGTTACTACAATAAATTCTCGTGAAAAACGCCAAGAGTCAGCAACACAACAGCTTAGATCGATCGTTGAACATTTTTCTCGCTTGCTTTGGCAGCTCTTCCACTAAAAGCTTTCGACTCGCTCCGATTTTGCGAGAAATTGGCTAGTTTTAAAAGAAACTGCACTAAATTTAATGCAAGAAAACAACGAAATTTAACAATCTTAGTTTATTTAATAGCTGTTATTTTATTATAGCAAATAAAATGGTTGGCACAGAGTATTTGATTTGTAATATTAGGTCATCTTTATTAAAAAAATTGTTTACTCGATTAGAGAAATGTCCTTACTTTACTTGGCAACACTGCCACCGTTTAACGCTATCTTCCGTTAATGGCTGACATAATACTCACGCGCAATCTAACATGTAAATATTGTAACGATTGTTTCCAACTTCAAGTGGTTTTATTTAACCAACAACATCACTATTTACTGTAAACTATTGGTATATAAACTTGGCCTCTGTATTGTGCAGGATTTAATCACGACCGATTGTTTATGCGAGGAATTAAGGGCAATGGGTATATGTGTCGGAAAGTCAAGTGTCAATAAATCGCTCACTAGTACTCTATTTGTACGCTGTGACGTCATCGCCGTTGTACACCATGTGATTACAGTCCAGATAAGTGCGCTCGTTAGAGTAAAGTGATATTCTATTATATGGTAAAATAATCAATTTCAGAATCCCATGTCAGATCTACGCGTACATTCGTGCCTATCGGGAAACGTGATTATTTTCCACAAAACGCAGTTTCTTTAATAATATAATAATGGAACTAAAATGAACACTTTACAAAACATTTTAATGATGTCGTTTCCAACTATGTATTTTCAACGAAATAGTTCGAGCGAGGAATTGTAAAAGTTCTCGAATCCTGCTCGAACTTCGATTTATGAAAGTCAAATTTAATATTGAAAGTTGAGTGCTGGGTAATTGAGTCGCTACGGTGGCTTATTTAATCTCCTCTCCACCCGACTGAAGCCAGATAACGATGTTATTCCTGCGTCGAATCTTCAGGAAATGAGAATAAGGCTGAAATTTTCACATTGCCAAAGAATTTTACGTTTGGGATATAAGTAAAAGGTGAATACATAAAAGATTTGATTTGGAAACTGTTAATCACACTATATTATAAATGCGAAAGTTTAGATGAATAGATGATTGTTTGTTAGAGTTTGTAGCTTAAACGGCTCAACGGATTTCGTTGAAATTTGGTAAAGATGTAGAGGATACTCTGGAAGAACATATAGCCCACTTTTGTTTTTTTTTAATTCCACGCGAAAGCTAGTGAAATATAAATTTTATAACCTACAGTTATGGTCTGCTCGGACTATTATTAAGCGTTCTAATAATGTGTACACTATCTGGGAATGTGATGTCCCCCGTCCGTTCACAGACCCATCCCACAAAATATGCCTGGAAAATTTCTGGTTTTTGGTTCCATTTAGCAATGTTTTTAGATATAGTTTTATCAGGACATCTACTTCATGATGTCAGCATCTATGTTTAACAACTAGTTTTATTATAAAATAATTCAATTTTTTCATCATCTGTTCTAAGGTGTTAGTTGTCAATGTCGATGGACCAATTTCCAATCTTGTGTTCACTGTATTATTCAGTTAGAAATTAAAATAATATTGTTAAGCATCGTCTTTTGATTTTAAAAAATCTGCATTGTACTTTTTTATTGAAGAGGGTTAAAGTGGATTGTCATGACGCTAACGAATGTTCGCGTTCCTCTTTAACACTACGGGTGTAGGTAGATTACTCACTTTGACAAGGGTATTTACTCTTTTTTTAGACGTTCTTAAAACGGGAGAATAGATTGTAAATTCGAGACAAAAACTTCCACTGAATCGCATCTAAAGAGAAATTGTTTTCCTTTTGACATTCTAAACGTAAATCTTGTAAAAAAAAAACTCATTTGGAGTATTAATTTGTTTTTCATATCACAAATTCATTGTGATTATTTGCTTAAAATGCTCTTACCTTTACTTAAGTGAATGCCGCTGCTATATTGTTCGCCACAATAATTAATCTTTTGGCTATGCTACGATAATACATTGTAAATAACTACCTAGGACATCATTCGTCTTCATCTTCTCATATCCGACGTAATACGATAAAATACGAAAGGTCGGATGTTATGTCATTTCATCCTACCCAGCGTCGAAACCTGTGAAACTTTACCTACGTTTTTTATGACGCATTACATAGATAAATAAAGCATTTGAAGCTTGATTTTGATTTAAGGATTTTTACTTATGTACCTACTAGACTTATTTAGAAACAAAAACGATGCTGCATTTTTTATAAAAATACGCT
The DNA here is from genome assembly GCA_003118335.3 of Papilio memnon. Classification (NCBI taxonomy): domain Eukaryota; kingdom Metazoa; phylum Arthropoda; class Insecta; order Lepidoptera; family Papilionidae; genus Papilio; species Papilio memnon. The sequence goes on along the minus strand of LD700013.1, from coordinate 916,275 downwards.
TTTCTTATTTTATTAAAATTTTATATGGAATGTAATAGAATTCAGCGATTGTTGGTTATTCCGCTAGCCTTAACCTATTCGAAGCGGTTAGAGGCGGCAGTCGCCGGCGTAACATCCAACTAAATCCAACTGTTTACAACATACTTACCCCAGTTTTTTCTATTCATATTCACAATCGATCTACATACATCATGTAAGTGTACGAACGGATCTAGAACATTCTGAAGATCAAAGTTCGTATAAAAATCATCCTTGAAATATTAATATTTGGTTTCATATTGAATAAAGTAATCTGTCTTCATGATGCGGTATCTAGGAATTCATTGACCCATATGTAAAAGTAACAATAAAACTATACACTATTGTCTGAAGTATAATTTTGCGTTGTAAAAATAGAAAATAAATGTCTGATAATTAAAAAAAGATTGTATGAGAAATGTTTTAATTTAAACGCCTACAATGTAAAAAACAACGAAACAATTTTATGAAATACTTTTAACCATACTAGGATTAGAAATAGGGTTGAAGTTTAATCAAGCTATTTATGAGTACAAGTGTTAGAATGAATCCAGCTAACGGCGTTGCTATTTACGCACACACTATTGTTTTTTCGTGACTTCCACCCGGAGTATGCATACATAGGTGTGTTTATATTTGTGGATAACATCATTTACGAGAACCACGATAATGGACACTATCAGGAAATAATCTGCACGACATGTTATCAATAATTATACCTTAAGTCAACGGAGATGGAACAAGAAGGGAACGATTTCATTCAATCTAA
>LD700013.1:881535-915473 GCA_003118335.3 Papilio memnon | reverse complement strand
ACCATAAGTTGCTGCCAACATCAAGGAAGCAAGATTGCTATAGTAAGGTAATTGGTATTTTGACATTTGCAACTGATAATTTGACAAATGTAAATAATAAATTTAGATATTTTCATGCGGACGTAGCCGCATGGGAACAGCTAGTCGTAAATAAAAATTACATCTTTTATCAAAATATCTCAATTTATAATGAAGACTTAATTTGTGTTGTTACATAAAGTTCATAATTGATTTTAACATAATATCTGGTGTGTGTTCTGTACTTAAATCTAAATTTAGCAAGTCTGTGCCAACAATATGTAATACATCGTTATTTCAGCGTATCCGTAACTTTGATCTATCAGAAGATTCCCTGAACTCCGACCTTTAAAGCTGATTTATATTTCGCAGTAACATTTAAGGGACGAGTACCAACCTTGAGACACATTAGATAACGTTTACAGATAGCTACGTTGAAAGAAATGTACTTGAAAGTTTGTAGATATTTCTATATTTATAAACGAAATGCGGCCATAGCCTAAAGGCCTTGGTGTTTTGTCTATTTTCAGCCAATATAAAGCCGAAATGTATAATATAAATTATGATACTGAATTGAATTCAATGGAAATTTATTTTTCAGCATTTTGTACTTGAGTGATGCCACAGTAGTTAAAAGATTCAACTATGGGGTGGTTCTAAGACTTCAAAGTATTTTCGCCAGGCAATTTATAAAGTATTTAGAGCCTCTTAGGAGGTCCTAAATGAAAATGTAGAATCAAGATTAAAGGGACTTTGATACCAAATTTCAATTATGCTGTCAAACAACCGGGTAAATATTTTACAGAGATTCAAAATGTAAATAAGCAAAGGAAAGGCACCTGAGTTGCCAAGGAATTAAATTAAATTACACAACCCTTTTTCAATTACAAACTGGGTATTTCCCAAATTGCTCTGTTGGAGCAATATAATGTAAAAAATAATTCCAAGAGACAATTCAACGAAGACCTCTTTTCGCAGGTGCCTGTTCTAGATTTATGTATGGCGCACGGTTTTCGACAAGCCTATTTTCAACTGAATATATGTTCTACCTTTTTTTCTCTTTTGTAGTCTGTTTGAAGTTTTTACGGTGTATTTAATGCCGTGCATTCAAATTTCAGCTGAAAATTTTAACGCTGAAATTTGTTGTGAAAACATTTCGTTTTTGGGACATTGTTTTTACAAAAACGTATGGAATTCTTTATGATGGAAATATGTAATTGCCCTAATTTAGGGAATCCAGATTATATGAAAATTGAGGGACTTTGACGACATTTTAATTTAAAGCTTTTTACGTTCTTTGTTTCACTAATTGAAATAATATTATTACAAAGAATCATATCGTTTATTTCGCCATTTGTATGGACGTATTTCTTATTATTTTAAGTATTATTTTTGATGTTTACAAATTGATTATTCTCGACATGAGAAGGAAATTCGTTACACATCTTTATAAATGTGTAGTATAATTTATGTTTCAACGGCACGTGTAAGTTGGCACGAGATTTCTTTTTAATATGTTGTGTAGAGTGTGCGGAATTACAAATGTCGTAACACTATTGCTGTCTCTATTTTTTAAAGAGAAAAACAGGGATCTCTATATTGTAATTCAGGTGTTACGATGAAGTTTCACCGCTAGACACAACACTACACATATCAGTTGTAGACACATTGATTTGAATACATTGTAACAATCTCTTGCAGGTCGTTCACTTCTGTATTATATCATACATTTATAACGATCACAACACAATAGGCGCTTTAGGAGTTATCTAATTTGATTATATAATAAATGTGTGATTGCAACTTTTAGACTCTCTTTTTTAATTTTGTGCAAAGTCTACTCTTCTGTTTTCAACATCTTTAACAGTTGTACATTGCGTAAAATACTTTACTCTTGTAAGTAGGCCGTGCCTGGTATATAGTTTCAAACGTTACGATGTGTTGCATTATAATTTCAATATGCTTAGATATTTTATAGGCACGTTTTGGCAGCGATGGTTGAGCGTTCCGCGTCACCTTATACGTTTAGCTTCTATTTCAACGCGCCGGGTTATTTCTGCTATAGACTTTACCTAAGCGTATTGCGGTCTAGGTTTTATAACTAACAATAGATGATTTACTACGCCTCTGAAGTGGTTACTAATAATAAACAACGTCTACGATATGGCTGAGATGTTGGTTAAATTGTATACTACGTATTCTGAATGTAACGTTACAAGTAACATGAAGTTACCGCGTATTTTAGGGTTTAGAGATAAAATTATTGTTATTACGCTTTTTAAATATCTTGGCGATCCAACGGACATGCTGCGCAGTGTCCTCAGTTCTAGGCAGTAGTCAGTCTTAGTTCTGCTAGTGGTTCACGTGTAGTACGCCGCCAAGATACGTGAAATCTATATATAATATATATAAAAAGAAGTCGTGTTAGTGACTCTATTTATAATTCAAGAACGGCATCACCGATATGGCTGAAAATTGGTGAGGAGGTAGCTTACAGCCTGGAGACGGACGTAGGATACTATTTATTCCGTTCGACAGCGATGGATGGATGGATGTTTGTTAGAGTTTGTAGCCTAAATGGGTAAACGGATTTCGATGGAGTCTGGAAGAACACATAGGCTACTCACTATTGTTTTTTTAAATTCCACGCGGACGAAGTCGCGGGCGAAAGCTAGTCTGTACATCCTTGTTATTTCAATATAATGTTACTCCCCTATCGTACTCTCTTTAAAGACAATGATATGAATCACAATACGTTTTATGCAGGCATATCAGCTGTCAAAAACCTGCAAAACGAGAACATTGGAGTTGTGTTGCCAACTTAAGAAAATAAAGCTCGATAAATTAGAGATTTCAGATCTTTGAAATGAATCTTATAATTTTTATATTATATTATGACTTTTAAATTTTGGGTTGCTTTATTTTAAACAGTAAAGCTTTGTTATTGCTGGCCATCAAGTTTGTGTAGGTTCTTGCCAAAACAATGTTATTTATGACAAGATTTTTCCGCGTAGCTCTTTTAATAATACGATCTGAATAATATTTCCATTATAACGTATAAAGGTATGTGAATAAAATATTCAATTATTCTCTATCTAGAAACTTCCCCGTTCGGCTCCTGCTCAGTACAAATTTATCCAAACTGGGTCCAGTTTAAATGCAAATACGAATTCTGGCTGCGACTTCACTAACTATTTCCTATCTCGTAAATATGAATGAACTATGTATGAAAAAAATATCTTTTCATACCTGGATTGAAGTCGGAAAACTAATCGAAAAGATATGGTACAAAGTTTCGTTTAACATAAATAAATATAGTAAATATTTCTTATAATATATAGGTAACTTTTCCAATATCTCGGTCCAAAATGACCATAAATATATTCATGATAAAGTAAATAACTGGATACTAAATTATTTTGTTACTAGCTTTCGCCCGCGACTTCGTCCGCGTGGAATAAAAAAAAACAAAAACCTATGTGTACTTCCAGACTATCATCTACATCTATGCCAAGTTTCATCCAGATCCGTTCAGCCGTTTAGGCTACAAACTCTAACAAACATCCATCCATCCATCCACCTAACCTTTGGCATTTATAATATTAAGTAAGAAGTAAGATTTAAACATTAACTTTTTCTCGGGTAATAACCTGAAAAAAATGTCTATTCTTTTTCTAATGAGGCAACACAGACTCTAGAGCACTTCTTCATAACTCGAGTAGTAAGATTCTCTAGAAATTGCCTTTGTTCTTTATTCGTACTTTAATGTAGGTCGTTCTTGTCAATTCGCTTATAGAGATGTCTTCCGATTAAAAATTTAAGCGTGAAATAATGAAACAGTTATAAGTAGGGACTTTTTAAGCACTCTGTACATCTTAAAAATGTTTTAAATATAAAAAAGTAGAATTTTCTATGGTCTGGTTTGGATTGTAACGAAATGTACTTAGTACTCACTGAGCCCTAGTAACGGATTGTACAAAGCACCTAGATACGTGACGTAATCAGTCATTCCGCACGCGGACCCAATTTAGTTACGGCATGAGGGCCGGCTGTTTAGCATTCCCGCCCCATCCGCCTCATAATATTTATTTTCCCACTTCAGAGCCCTCGGCTCGGTAAGCCTCTTTATGGACCCCTTGTAATTTTTAAATCGCCAGTTTGAGGGTATTTTCAGATTTATTCCGCGTGATACTTACGTTAACGTTTATCTACTACACTTAACTTTACCACTCTCTTATTATTTACGTGAGCTTATTTAGAACATTTGGACGTGACTGAAAAAAAGTTAGGGTATTGTATGCCGTCCATATGATCGGCAAAGCATTTTAAAAGAACACATCAAATTGAAATAAAACGCTGCTTTAGCAACATTTTATTCTTTGAAGATCTGTTACCGAACTTTTTCAGAACTCCTGTTTAGTAAATCGACTTCTAGTCGTCCATCCATTTTTAATATACAGAAGTAAAAATGATAACAGCAAGAGACTTGTTTTGCTCTGTATTGCGTAATTGCGATATCATTAGGTAACATTCAGACTATGGGCATCGTCCCAAGCCGTCTGTGCCGGCTTCTATTTCTAAACGGGCTTACACATGTGTCTCGTAGACGTTCTTATAATGCAGGGTTCTATACAAGTCAATAATTCTTTACTCGTGGTCACAAAATAATAGCGATGGGGCAGTGCGCTAGACATGTTAGGTAACCAGGCGGCGCGGCGCGGCGACGGTTGAGGATAGAACGGCGCGCGCCGGCACTGCTATCGATCGCGGGGAATGACGCCCGGGGTGACCCAAATAGAGGCTCCAACTCCCCACCCCATGCCCCTACCCTACAGCGCCTCCTTGCAACCCCCGCCTCCCAGAGTTCGCTACGACGAATTTTCATATCAGCCGATCCTTTATGGAAACGTTGCTCCATCTCTTGTACTAATGACTTATATAATACAATACTGACGACTACATTCTATTATCATCCTCTATCTCCAGAAACATCCGCCTTGCATAAGGGTGGTGAACTTTGACATCTGATCGGAAAGTTTTGTCGCCACTCCTTGTTTTTGCCGACGCCATGATGAGAATTTGAAGTGAGTTATCCACTGTTTTGACGCAAATTGGACGTAACAAAGAAATTGAAAACAAAGTCATCAAAAATTGAAAATTTCTAATTGAACTTTCGCGTTAAAAGCTGAAAATATTCTTACGTTATTTTTCCTAGAGATATAATATTCCATCAAATTCGATCTGGAAAATTGATATTTAATACCGGAATTCAAAATCTAGAAGATCGATATATCGATTAATAGTGAGATCCTATTGATATTACATATCGTTACCAATAATTTTTTGTACTTCAAAAACAATTAAAACAATGACTATGGAGCTTTTATTCTTAGAATGAAGCTGTTTTTAAATTTGGATTACATAATGTTGGCGTAAGTTTCTGTCCGTTTGTTACTCGAGCACGGACATAAACTGTCGAGGGTTTGGATGGGATAGCGCCCCACTGTTTTCAGGTCAGGTCCCGGATGACACTCGAAGTGCCCCCCGGCACCACTAGGTCAGGAACGTCCGTGAGGTAAAGTGGGAAAAATGTTTGCATGAAATTTGACATAAAATTGTCACATTTCATCAAATGTAAAGAACCGTGTCCTTACATTTTTGCCAGTTAGATGAGTTACAAGCGCCTTTTAAAATAACTTGAAAATTTAACTACAATTGTGTTTTCTTTAATAAATCGTGTTAATGTCTTCATATAGATATAATTTTTTTTTTATTTAAATTAAAAATCGAAGTTTAAATTGAGTACTAGTGTAAAGTAGGGTAAGATGGTTGGAGGCGTAGTTACTGACCTATGCGCGGGGAAACACCCCGGCCTCGGTGCATGCGTAGTCTATAGTTTTCCCCGCCCTGACACATCGCAATGATATTGATTTGCCATATTTCCCAGGGAATTGTAGCTTCCACTTAAATTTTAAACGCAATTTGATTTAAACTAATGTTTGAATTAATTATTCGTTTTTATTCCTCCACAGATTAACGTATTTTTGATAATCTTCATAATCTATATTTACTATCTCTATAAATTAATGCTTGTGGTATAAAATTTATTCATGGTTTTAATGTTTGAAATTTTGTACTTATGCCATTCTATATTTAGTTAGTAGTCTAAATACATTTTTTTATCGTAATTTCTTAATAGCTTTAGTCACAGACAGTGATAATAATGCCATTCTCAAAGCATGGCTGATATGTGAACTATTACTAAGAACTTTTGTTATAACTCATACCTACGTCTAAAGTTGTCAGCCTACAATTCACTAATGCGATGATCCATTAGGGTAATACGGTTGGTAGAATTTACTTTTATGTACCTTAAATTTCGCTATTCCAAAAATAGTTGTCAACTTATTTTGCATTTTATTCAAAGTTTGGTAATGTTATAATAATTTTAATAAAAAAAAACCTATTTAATAGAGAAAATTAACACTTTATGCCATATTTTTGTAAGTGGTCTCGCTAAACGAATCAGTAAAACTGAACGTATTAACCCTTAATTCGATAGCGTCCAGTGTGACGAACAAATAATTAAAAAAAAATCTACTGATGTAGTTCATTTTATATGCAAAAAATATAACTTTACAAAAAAACAGTTTTTTTTTCAACAAAAAACTCCGTCGAATTAAGGATTAATAAATCAGTCAGAAAAGTTATAACTCGCAGAAGCGAAATAAGTCACAGTTTTTGCTAATTAGCATACTTTGGAAACGTGAATACTTTTATGTTCGCAGGGTTAACTTTTGGTAAGCAAAAAAATAATTTCATAAATCTAGCCATGTTACCAACTTGTTCATTATAAGTCGAGACTCGGGGTGATAAATCAAGCGATACAATGGTTAGGAAAAACACCCGCGTGTAGGAGCGGCCGAATGAAAAATAAACGTTCCTTTTGCGAAGCTCCGCTGACGTTGCAAATTGAAAAGTATGCACCTTTGAGTTTTATTGCGTTCTGCAACCCTCGGGGCGTGCCGTAGGAAATTGCGAATCAAATGTCGCCGCTATGTTTACACATTTTATTTTATTTTTAATGCTACATTTTATTATTAATATTATATGAAATTTTACACAACTTAGTTTCAGAAACTATAGAAAACTGGAAGACGCTCTATCAATGAAAATTAAAGCTTTTTTAATTACTAAATTCAGTATTTATACTGTTCATGGTACATTTAATTATAATTATTTATTAAAATATCACTTAAATTATTCTGTACTTCACGAATAAACTTTCAAGCAGTTAAGTAAGCGTGGTGTGAGCAGCCACTGTGACTTAATATCTAGCAGTTCCAGCTTAGTCTCTCGGAAATTCCGCTTCGTCCAACGCCCGTAATAAATTACGTCGTGTAACATTCAAACGATTACCTAATTTGTTCAAGTAATAAACCACGCGATCTTTATTTACTCGAATCGTGTCGGTTTGTGTTTTGTTTCTAATAATATTTTGTGTTAGGTTATTATAATCACATGTTTATCGGATTAAATAGAAAGAGAGAGAAAGAAACCTAGAAAGAGATGGATGGATTGCGTGAAAGGTGACATGATCAAAAAGGGAGTGATGACTGAGATGACGTATGATAGAGTTATGTGGAGGGCAAAAACCTGTCGTGCCGACCCTACGGGAGTAGAATAAGGAGGAAGACGATGTTTATCGAATTAAATATTTATGTCCAAAATATATTCGTGACTGAAGATCTTTCCTATTTTTAACAAGTAAAATTATTGGTTGTCTTGCCAATGGTATTATATTTATTATCTGTGCCGGTAATAATGGTTCGTGTGTGCGGTATATTTTACTCTTGCACTAAATTGTATTGAGCTATTACTCGTGAACAGCCTAATGAACGGCATACATTGTCGGTAATTAACTTTATCGATTTTATAAAAATAGATTGACACGCAACGGAGCGAGTGCTCTGCAATTAACTTGTGGTAATCATTCGGAGCGACTATTTTGAGTGACTAGTGGTTTGTGGCATATGATGTATGCTCTTGCTAATTTTGATGTTGATTACATTTAGGTTTAATTCTTGTGTATCCAAGATACAAATAACAAATGTTGCTAATAATTTTAAATCTGGGTATAAACGTTATAAAGTCTGAAATGCAAAACTGTAATATTGCATGTTGCTACTTTTTTAATTTATTAATATTTTTGATAGCCATTGAAAGATTCAGCAGTTATTACATACACTTTTAGTATTCCTTGCATATAATGTAATGGAGTTACGAATAAAAATGTTGCGAAATGTATTCACTCAATATAAGATATTTACGCGATGTTTGGGTACCTAAACTGAAAATGAATCTAATATTAATACAAGTAACTGTAGCGATTCCAGCTTCAAACAGAAATCTAATGTATATTTTATGATAATGCCTCGATTACAGTGAGCAGGTAAACGCATTAGGCCATCTGCAAACGTCTACAGATATATAGTACAACAAAATAGGGCAGGGCGCGCCGTCGAGACTGCCTACTGCTCACTGAAGGACATATTTCCCATAAAAATGTATGTTCGACGCACTTGTAGTTATTACGCATACAACGTATATACAAATGCCGTATTCAGGAATAGGTTTAATATTAGCAAGTACTTTTGAAATTCGTCATTCGTTTAGTAGATACCATCTTGTGTTAGGCAGTTTGCGATAGCTGGGCGCCGCCGTAGTGGTTGTGGCAGGTTGCGCGCGGCGCGGGTGGGCGCGGGGTACAGGGCGGGCGGGCAGAGGGCGCTGGCGCGGCTGCGCGCGTCGCCAGTGGCGGCGCTGGCGTCGTGACGCAGTGTGACGTCAGCGAACTATCGGCTCGATACGCTCAGGCCCCTTCGTCAGTCGCCGCCCGGAGCAGGCCGCCGAACGTCGCGCCCTAAACACCCGTGCTATCTTATACCGGGTTCGAATACCGTACCACGATGACATAGACCCGGTGCCGTGCGATAAGGCGACGTGAAAGCGCACACCTTTTAAGTTTTTCCGTCGGAAGGAGGAAGTCGTAAAGTCCCCCCCGTTGTTGCAGAACTAGCACCAGTCCATCCCGCACCGTCGACCAACGTACACGACTCGGAGAGGCGGCTCGCTCTTTTTATCCGCCTTTACTATAAAGACTTAAGAAAATGGGCGAGGTGAGTGCGAGTGTTGCTTAAAGTAGTGCTTGTATGCATTTGTAGCGAAGCGGCTGCGGTCGCCCAGTGAGAGTTGGTGTACGTGCATGCTGACAGTGAGTGAGAACCGGACCCGCGCCCCACCGAGCGCTGCGGCACTCGCTGCCGGACCCAGTGCTTGCGAACCTCAAGCATGGTCATTGTGATTGTCTCGTAGCCGTCCCATTGCACGATTTCCTTTGTTCTCTTACTTCATGAAACTCATATTAGCACGAATCGGTATTTTCATCAATCCATATCATTTATGTATTTGTGCAAAGCGATAATTGCGTAGTTGTAATACCTTTAGTTTAATTATCATACGTTTTGGAAAAATTGGAAAAAGGCTTTTCGGGAGACGGCGCCGACCTGGTTGCGTAACTGTCCGTATCGATCTTGCGGCGAGAGGGACAACCCGATGTATGGCCCTCTCATACAACGTCAGCCGTTCCATCTTAGTATTGAATACAATTTTAAAAGCCTTTAAGTTTTAAACGACTAGTATTCCGCAATATTTTACAACAAAGAACTTCATGAATTGTGAACACTTGTAATTTTTCAGTGTTCACTTCAGCATTGTCCAAGAGTTTTTAGTTTCAAATTAAGAAGCAATCCAATAATTTGAATGTTATTATACTAACATCATTTAAAAATTATAATCGAGTAGTCCAAATCGGTTTTAGTTTTGATTTTGTGGGGCATATGCGTCGGTGATACAAATAGGTCAGATGAGGTGGGGTCTCGCGGGCGCAAGGTGTCCGAAGGAAGCGCTAACGGGTCGCGGCTAGTGGGAGCGTCGCCGTAGCTCGCCCGAGAACTATAAGAGCACTGAAGGTTTATTAGAAAATTGCCTCGTCATTATGTCATTTAAATCGCATAGAGTGCCGTCGCTCTATTGGAGTATTTCCTTTATCCTTTATGACGATAGCGCGCACGCATCAATTATGTTGCTAGACGCGGCCGCGGGTCCTTGGGCAGTTTCCTAATGTTACTTATCCCAAAATTTTCAAACCCCCAACTCGGGATTACGTATTAAAATTTAATACTGATTCTTTCACATTGCCATTATCTGAAGCGATATTTTACAAAGCGGAAAAAAATTGGATAGTTAAGATCCAAGACTATTTTTATAATGGTCTCTTAATTTTATAAAGTCTTAAAAATAACTTTTTTTTGTATTAATTCAATGTTCACAAATATTTTTAACATTTTTGCTTGAAGGTTGGTATTGTAATTTTTATCACTTGATGAGAAATGCAAATATAAGTTACTAAATAAAATGAATTAACTTATGAACTTAGAATTGAAGTTCAGAAGTAACAAGTGATTGTCAAAGATCAGATAATGCATCATCATATAAAATCTTATGATGCTATTGACTTGTTACATAATAAAAATTGTTTAACATTTCGAATTTAAATATAGTCAAGTCTTGTAAACATAATTTTCAATGCCGTGATATTGTGAATGTTGAAAACACGAGTCGTCCTTAATTAATTGTTGTAAAATTTAATAGGAATGTTTTATTATTCTTATTTTATACTCTGCATAAAGTTTATCTCGTAATTTAAAGTAATTATTACCAATTACCAACATTTATTATCGAATATAAAAACAATAATAGTTTTATGTTTTCCACAACCTCTTATCGGCCAGTTCAATATCACTCAATGAGATTTAAGTAAAAATGCATATAATACTAGAAAAGAAAAACTTCCATTGAAATTCCTTTACATTAGATAATTTACAACAAAGATTTCCTATTACATAATGATAAAAAATAAAAGTCCAACATTCTTCGTAACGTAGTTCGATGCGAAGCCAATTAGGACAAGAGTCGCCGGGTGGCAATAACAAACGCACGTGAGATTTCTCTTCAGATTTTGGCACAGCTTTCGTTTTAACTCATCTCAGTGACGTCATCGGTCGGACAAAAATAATTGTCTCATTCACCCACTACTACGATAGTAACGACAAATTTTCGGTATAAAGCGGTATAGTGGCCGTGGCAATGAATCTTCGATCACCAGCACACATGCTAACGACTTGCGTATCTCAATTGGCAGTATGCGTTATGTCTAGATCTCGAAGATTTTAGTTACTCCACGATTCGAATTGTACAACAGTAATAATATCGAATCGTATTTGATGCGAGAAACAAAACGATAGTAGGGGATAGAAAGGCCTAACCCTTATTGTACCCATTTAACAGTCTCTTTATTCGGTCTATACTGGGTGTTTCTTTATATGACAACTTTTCTCATTCCAACTGGTTTCTATTCTCCATCATTTATTCCGGTTTAACCTTTGAAGAGATTACAGAATGCGGTCGCTAGCGCCTGGGGTGGCAACCTTGTCGTTTAGCTATTTATGTCGAGGGTAGCTCGGGGGTAGGGCCGCACTGCGCATGCGTGCTCTGGCCTGCTTACGTAACTGGGCCGAACACGCAGCGCCCTCGCTGTATCGCCCGTCTTCGCCGCTCGTGTGAAGCACCCTTTTCATTTAATGAATATTTCAATCCTTTGTCTGTTTAGATCTTTCATAGTATCTGACTGAATACGATTGGTGTCGTGGTTGACACAGAATGAATAATTAAATGCGCTCAAGGGCTTTTTATTAAATTGCGGTAGATTTTAATGAAAATTGCGCGTCCAACGCCGCTGCGATAACCTTCATGTGAATTCAGGGCGCGGTTTTAATGAGGTCCGCCATGGAAACGTTCATCAATTATCGAGGGCGACCGGCTGTTTACGGCACCGCGGACGCATTTAGCCGCAGTGACATTACAGCCGCGGCGCGAACAATCACATCGCTATTGCACTAACATGTGATCGTGTTCGCGTCTCCCGCATGCAATGCAAATTAAAACTAATTGTGACTAATATAAATTAAAAACATATCTTGTCCTTAGTTCCTAGAGTAATTCGAAGACTAAATACGAAAATTTAACCCTAAAAACGATATAGAAGTAAAAACTATAATGGTACGTTATTTTACAGATTTGGTTATCATTTTCAGCTGCTTTAATTTTAGTCTTAAAAGTAACTTATGTAAATCTGAATGAGTTATAATTAGTAGAAAACATATGATTGAAACTTGCGCAAATCTTCCCACTCAACTACACGCGAATGATGCGAGTGCAATTAAATAGTGACGTAGTGACCATGGGAGAATAATGTGACGATACATTTCCTCTGCTGCGGCTAGATTCACACGCAACTAGTTCAGAGCAATTGAGCGTCATTGAGCGGCTGGGCCCAGGACCACGCTAGTCAAGGTCACGCCCCCGTTGCCGTCTGCACAATGCCAGCCCGACCATTGTATCGCTGTATTATGCTTTACACAATATGCCGCAAAAACATATATTGCAGTTTAGGTCAAACTACATTACTACACGGAAAAGCCTCATTTATGTGTATTTATAGTATCATTGAATGTTTTTGTCTGTATTGGCCTACGTTCAAGCCATTTTCATATTTAATAGATATATCGAAATGTCTTGCCTTAAATTATTACCTCATTAATCTGCATTGTATAACAGTTAACATTTCGATTGTCTATGATATTTGCTGTCGATATCGCATGATTCTGAGGGATATAACATTAACCTTTGGTTAATTTAAAAAATAAAGTACAAAGTAATAATAAGAGTCACGCGATGTCGCTATTACCATTGTCATTCACTTCACTTAGTGTAAGGCTGCATGGTCCGTAGGGGCCGCCTCGTAGAATGTGTCTAGCCCCTAGTTGTGTTTCCAGCATGGCCGCTCCGATTCATACCGTGTCGCCACCGTCGCACCCGTTAAGGACGATAATAGAACCGCAGACGGACAGTACAAGGTTTTTATTTACATCATTCGTTTATTTTCAATTCCACGATCGATATGAGACGTTCCTACAATGCTACTCGTTCGTAGTTCTGCATAGAATGCCACTATTGCAGTGCTATTAAGGCATATGCGCAAAATCTGACCTGGAATCGATTAGGGTGCTAGACGCAGCAGTGGCGCTGGCGACGCTGCCCTCTGCTGACCTAGATTAAGTCTAGCTAAAGAAGCATTCGGTTGCATCGGCATCAGTCGTTCGCCGGAGCTTCAGCGAGATGCCCGCCTCAGAGGTGAGTTTGTGTACTCTAGGAAAATAGTGAGAAAATCTTCGATTCCAGTGTTCAAATTTGGAGATTGTGTTTTTTTAAGTTTGATTTTATGTTTGAGTAGAGATAGCATTATATGATGGTCTCAATCGTTTCGTGTCATTGCATGCCTTATTCAATGCCTTGATCATTTTCAATCATATTTTTTTTAAAGTTTGTGCTGTGTATTTAAAGATTTTGTTTATATTCTGTCTGTATTTTATGTTAATCTGTGATTGTCCTTGTATGTTGGCAGACACGCCGGAAACCCCCCGCGAAAAAACGGAAACCAGGAGATTTAGACGACCTAAAACAGGAATTAGACATCGACTATCACAAAGTAACACCCGAGGAACTTTACCAAAGATTTCAAACACACCCTGAAAATGTAAGTTAGTTATAACTTGTACAAATTGTTTTTTTTCTACTTAAATGTTTTGAAGACTTGAAAACTTGGAGACTCTTGAACTACTTATATTATTTTTTTTACTAGGCTTAATATTTTTTCTATTGTAGGGTCTCAGCCATGCGAAAGCGAAAGAGAACCTGGAAAGGGACGGTCCAAATGCACTCACTCCACCCAAACAGACGCCCGAGTGGGTGAAGTTTTGTAAAAATCTATTCGGCGGCTTTGCGTTACTACTGTGGATCGGTGCTATTCTATGCTTTATTGCATACGGAATTCAGGTCAGTATTTCTTATCACTTGACATTTCATACTAGGAGCCCTTTATTTAATTTATATTACTACTTACTAACACTTTTCTATTGTGTCTTAAAAATTCTTTATCATATTTGAACCTTTAACAAAATCTAACTGAATTATTGATATTCGTCATAATCTCGAAAACTTTATGCTGTTTAACAGTTTTTAATATACTTGAGAAGTATATTAACTTGTTATTTATTGCAGGCGAGTACCGTTGAAGAACCCGCGGACGACAACTTGTACCTTGGCATCGTATTGGCGGCTGTCGTCATCGTTACCGGCATATTCTCGTACTACCAGGAAAGCAAGTCCTCCAAGATCATGGAATCCTTCAAGAACATGGTGCCACAATTCGCCACAGTCATCCGCGAAGGTGAAAAGCTGACGCTCCGCGCTGAGGACCTGGTGCTTGGTGATATTGTTGAAGTAAGACTCATTACTTTGTTTTATTTTAACAATACATAGCAAATTAAAACATTTATAGGTTGATATTAAACAGTGATGTGATTGCAGGTTAAATTCGGCGATCGAATTCCCGCTGATGTCCGTATCATCGAATCCCGCGGCTTCAAAGTGGACAACTCTAGTTTGACCGGCGAGTCCGAGCCTCAGTCCCGCGGCCCCGAGTTCACCAACGAAAACCCCCTCGAGACCAAGAACTTGGCTTTCTTCTCTACCAACGCTGTAGAGGGCACCGCTAAAGGCATCGTCATTTGCTGCGGAGATAACACGGTATATTTGATATTTGTTTTGAATCAACGACCTTATACACTAATTGATAAACATTATTCCACATATTAAAATGCTATTGTTATGTTAATTTCATAACATTTATTATTGTTATCGATTTGGTAATAAATTTCTACTTATTATTAACATTGACTAAGTACTGCAAGCTATTTAGATTTGTAATATTAAATCCTTGTAATAAAGGTAATGGGACGTATCGCTGGTCTGGCGTCCGGTCTGGACACGGGAGAGACGCCGATCGCCAAGGAGATCCACCACTTCATCCACCTCATCACCGGCGTGGCCGTCTTCCTCGGCGTTACCTTCTTCGTCATTGCCTTTATCCTCGGCTACCACTGGCTCGACGCTGTTATCTTCCTTATCGGTAAGAAATAAAAATACACACAAACATTAACGCATTCAGTGATACTTTTATACGTAAATATATTAGTGGTGAGAAACTTGAAGTGTACATATGTATTGAAGTTTATTAACTTCTCCCAATCCTCACAGGTATTATTGTAGCCAACGTACCTGAAGGTCTACTGGCCACGGTAACTGTCTGCCTGACCCTGACTGCCAAGAGGATGGCGTCCAAGAACTGCCTGGTAAAGAACTTGGAGGCCGTCGAGACCCTCGGCTCCACGTCCACCATCTGCTCCGACAAGACCGGCACCCTCACACAGAACAGGATGACCGTCGCCCATATGTGGTTTGACAACCAGATCATCGAAGCTGACACCACTGAGGATCAATCTGGAGTACAATATGGTAAGAAAAATCACAGCAAGGTTTATTTTCCTAACCTTCTTATATAGAGAGAGATAGAAGACTTGAAAGAACGAGCCAGATACCTGAAATGGCTATTTTATATAAGAAATTGAGTGTGTTGTACTAGTATTAAATTATTATTTTTTTCTCTTAGACCGCACTAGCCCCGGATTCAAGGCCCTCGCTAAGATCGCAACCCTGTGCAACCGCGCTGAGTTCAAAGGTGGTCAGGACGGAGTGCCCATCCTCAAGAAGGAAGTCGCTGGTGATGCTTCAGAAGCTGCTCTGCTCAAGTGCATGGAACTGGCCCTCGGTGACGTCATGTCTATCAGAAAACGGAATAAGAAAGTCTGCGAGATTCCCTTCAACTCCACCAACAAGTACCAAGTGTCTATCCATGAGAGTGATGATCCCAGCGATCCTCGTCATCTGCTGGTGATGAAGGGTGCACCCGAAAGGATTCTGGAACGCTGCAGCACTATCTTTATCGGTGGCAAGGAAAAGGTGATTTTTAACATATTTTCCATATATTTTCTCCTCACAAGATATAACCTAAAAGTTGTCTTTTTTAAGAAAATTATAAATTTTCTGATTCGATTGCTTTAAGATTTTTACGCCAGTAAACTTTTCTTTTCGTCGGTAAAGGTTCTGGACGAGGAAATGAAGGAGGCTTTCAACAATGCATACCTGGAGCTGGGCGGTCTTGGCGAGCGCGTGCTGGGCTTCTGCGACCTGCAGCTGCCTTCCGACAAGTACCCCATCGGATACAAGTTCAACACGGATGACCCCAACTTCCCCCTCGACAACCTGCGCTTCGTCGGCCTCATGAGCATGATCGACCCCCCGCGTGCTGCCGTGCCCGACGCCGTCGCCAAGTGCCGCTCCGCCGGCATCAAGGTAATGTGCACTCTAATTCAATAGTGATAAGACTGATTTTAAATAGCAAAACATGATACATGATAGAACTTTAAACTAAATTAAACTTGCATAGGTAGTGATTACTACTCTTTTAGCAATTTCAAAGTGGTCGTTAGTCCGTTTGTCACCTTTTACTATAATACTTTACTTACTAATATAATAAATTTAAATTAAATTGATGGATGGATGGATGGATGTGTTGCGTCTTACTGCAACACCGGCGGGGAAGAGGCGTGGGGGGGCCCTTTCAGCCGTCGTCCGTCCCCCGCGCGCCCTTACACGGCGCCCGACCAGTTGCGCTCCAAGCCGCCACATGGCAACACATAATCTGACTTGTACCTATTTGCCTATTCTACAATATACTATCGATCTGCAAGCATCCTTATTTATTATCACCATAACCCAGCCAAGGAAATACAGTCCACCAATAAAGAGATGTTTACCACATAGCATAAAATTTGTATAGAACATGTTCTGCAAGAATACAAAGGCTACGTACTCAGGTTTTTTGTTTTATTCTAGTTTAAAAATTACTCCGACAGTTTAGATTCGCCGTAACATTGCTTACATTGATACTACCAGGTTATCATGGTGACTGGTGACCACCCCATCACCGCGAAGGCCATCGCCAAGTCGGTGGGCATCATCTCCGAAGGCAACGAGACGGTAGAGGACATCGCGGCGCGCCTCAACATCCCCGTGTCGGAAGTGAACCCGCGTGAGGCCAAGGCCGCCGTCGTACACGGCACTGAGCTCAGGGAACTCAACTCTGACCAACTCGATGAGATTCTCAAGTAAGTATTAAAAAGTCAACAAAATCATTGATATTATTCCTCGATCCAATAAAAATGTTTAACTTTGATTAAAATTGTGTAGTGAATTTATTCACTTTTTTACCTTACCTAATTAACTTCATTTTTACCGATTAAGAGTGTTATCAATAGTACTTTATTTTAATTTAAGCTAAAATCCATGAACACTGCGAAGAAATTTTTAAAAGGACACTTTTTAATGATTAAATTTCGCTACTAAATCCCGTTACAAAAATATTTACATATATGTTTTTATAGTAATAAAGTATACAAAAGTTTTATCCAGTTTGGCGTCATGCACATTGCCTATTGTCAGGTTCCACACGGAGATAGTGTTCGCGCGTACCTCCCCGCAACAGAAGCTCATCATCGTGGAAGGATGCCAGCGTCTGGGTGCCATCGTGGCTGTCACCGGCGACGGTGTCAATGACTCCCCCGCATTGAAGAAAGCTGATATCGGAGTTGCTATGGGTATCGCCGGATCTGATGTCTCCAAACAAGTAAGTACGATAGAGTAAGAAAGAAAGAGACGAAAAGTGGTTTAAGAAAGTAAAATGCAAGCTTTTAACATTATTAGCGATAAAATTTACCTCTAGACAATCTAGATAAGGACATAAATCGAGTAGGAACTTACATTAACCAATTTATTATGTAGGAGTTTATAAATGGACGAACGAGATAATCGATGTTATAAATCGATATCAATATTAAATAATCGATTTTTTTATCGGTATTGATTAAGACCCACTTCCCCAGGCCGCTGACATGATTCTCCTTGACGATAACTTCGCGTCGATCGTGACTGGTGTGGAGGAAGGCCGCCTCATCTTCGACAATCTCAAGAAGTCCATCGCCTACACCCTCACCTCCAACATCCCCGAGATCTCGCCCTTCCTGGCCTTCATCCTCTGCGACATCCCCCTGCCCCTCGGCACTGTTACCATCCTCTGCATCGATCTCGGAACTGACATGGTAAGTTACACCTTAAATCATACACATTATAGTTCATATTTCTATAAACAGTATATTTATGAATTTAAATTATATTTGTCAACACCTGGCTGATAGTTAAATGGCGATAAAATACAATTGTTTAAGTAAATTCTTAGGAAAAGAAGATGATTCTATAGTCAATCAATTAAAATAATTTATGATATTTTTATAGTTTTGTTGAAAACACGACGTTTAGCAGAATCCATTATTTCCTATAGTCTTGGTTTATTATTCTACTTATAAATAATTTAGTACTGAAATACACATGATTTAAAAGTAATAATAATGATTGAAATTTTATTAAAGTCTGACCAGAAATATATTACGCAAATATATGGAACTAAGCGCACGTTAGAAATTGATATGATAAAGAAGCCAATTGAAAACCAGACAAGGATTTCTATGCTCTTGGTTAGGTTACACTTTAAAAATAATTAAATGTTATTTTCTTTAAGTATTTCAGCCAACAATAAATACACGATAATCTATTTTACTTCTAAAACTTCGACATATATTTTTAAATGCGTGTATTCTATTAAATTAAACGGGTAAATTGTTATTCTATATTATTGTTGAAATGAAGTAAAATAGGGTTGTTGTATTAAAATATTGACTTAGGTGCCAGCGATTGCCCTCGCGTACGAAGCGGCCGAGGCGGATATAATGAAACGACCTCCTAGAAATCCATTTTGCGACAAACTTGTGAACGAGAGGTCTCTATGCGTGTTGTGATATGTGCCAGTAACTGCTCCCTGCAGATAACATCGTTGTTGTACCGTTATTGTGAAGAGTGAATGTTTATTAATATCTGTATAATCATAATACTGGTTTATTACGAGTTTTATTATAAAATTATGATTGTACAATTGGACAAATGTTCAATATGATATTTTTAGTTTCGATTGATTAACAACTAATTAGTATGCTGCAAGTGCTAAATGGTTTGATGAGTAATTTGTTGTCATGGTGTTACTTGATTTAAATATGGTAACGCATGTGACAAATGTTAGGGCAGGCTATCGCTTATCTAAGCCCTCTTTCGTAGGAGGCGCTAGTGTTCATATAAAAAGGTTACATGTACTTTGTCTAGTGTAAGAACACACAATACACTCGAATTCAACAACATTCACTATCATCATCATCATTCAGGCACGTTTTGTTTTTTTTTTTTTTCAAAATTTCCACGTGACCTAAATTTATTAGAGTCCACGAATTCGTTAATTTCATTCGATATTTTAAGTTTTAAAAACGATTTCAGTACTTGCAACAGAAATAATCATTTCATCGTTTACATTTTTTATGTGTTGATTTTTATTTTTGTGTTATTAATTGATTGACTTCATTGCAAGCATATACCGTGTGGATTGTAAAATCACAGAGCATATAGAACTCAAATGATTGTGCAAGCTGTTTTACGACTGTGATGACGTCATTAATAGAATTAGAAACTTATACGTCACGCTTACATTTGCAGTTTGTAACTCTTAATTATAGAATGCGGACGATGACGTTGAAACACGTCTGTACAATGACGCAATTTGCCGCTTTGAATTAAAAAAAAAAAAACGGTTTTTCGCAGTGTAATTTAAATAGATACATTACTGCACTTTAAAACAAATTAGATTATGCTCCGTATTAAATAGCTATAGCTCCAATTGAGCTGTGAGCACGGTATGCGCTTGCAATGTCAATGGCATCTGCTGTGTGTTCGATGTTGTACACATGTGAGTTGGCACCGTGCTTGCGATGCGGCGCGCCGCGCTGCTCGCCGACCGCTCTCATAGCTAGTGTTTGTATAGGTGCCCGCCATTTCCCTGGCTTACGAGGAGGCCGAATCTGACATTATGAAGCGACAGCCGCGTAACCCTTTCACTGATAAACTCGTTAACGAGAGGTAAAATATCGCGAGTGGCCCCACACTCGTGCAAACATATTATTTCTATCCGCTACTCGCTTGCTATTACCACGTGTAAGTTAGCCTTCGTCCCCGAGGTTTGGTTGTTGCCTGCGGTCTGCGGCGGTGCCTATAGCCACCCCACACCCCGTACCCCGTACCCGTGGAGCACTGAAGGCGACAATCGCACCGACCCCGACTTCCGCCTTGCGTTGTCTTGTATTCTCTCTGTACTAACGATCCCTCTGTTTCCTTTAACCTTCGTAGATTGTTGTCAGTATGGAACAACGTGTTTCCCCCCAGGCTCGAGAACGACCCGCCTTCAAACACATTGTTCCATCGCTGTACGTCTCTTTTTATATTTTTATATTTGGTGTGCGTATGTGTTGGTCTTTCGCAAGGTAAGTGTTCAATGTGTATCTGTCTCTCTGCCATCTTTCGTCTTTCGCATGTATCTATGGACACATCTCTACATCCTTTGATAAATATATTTTATTATCTTATTATTATATTCTTTAACTACTTTTTTATACTTATTTTTATACCTCATGACTTCCACGCACATCATACGACACGATATATCTGAAAACACGAGGACGCTGTTAGGCGTGTTCATTTCTCGTCCGGCCAGGTTCTCATTCACACCACGTATCTTGTTTCACATCACAGACAAGCCTCTATTATGGTATTTTATATATTATTAGGTACAACGACACTTTATATTATCTGTTAAATTTTAATCGATTATCACTAGGGCTTACCTGTAATTTTATCACTAGCTTAGTACTTGAACTCGTATTATGCTATTTTTACGAAATTATGACATTCCTTCGGATACAACACGCTAATATTTTCCTATTTTTCTGTATTATAGATCACAATGTTTAATTTTAAGTAAGAGTTAGTGTTATTATTAATATATTTTAATAAGGGTCGCTACTCGTAGATTATATGATTTTGGAGCGTTCGTAGCGGAGAGGTGTGTATTTGTGTGTTTTCGGCTCAAACGTCGGTTACGATATTAATTGTTGGTGCGGATTTGCGATCGGTTTTGTGACTTGTGCTGATTGCTTGGTGTTACCGAAGGTGCCTGCTATATCTTTGGCGTATGAAGCCCCCGAGTCAGATATCATGAAGCGGCAGCCGCGGGACCCTTACCGCGACAACCTCGTCAACAGAAGGTCCGCCAGATGCCGCCCGAAGCTTACTAGTTACTCATTATGGGTGTTAACGCAATCAATAGCCCACATTTCAAATTTCGAACGATCCGTTCGAAAACTGCCCACAAAAGTTCATGGAAAAATTCAACTATTTTATCAACAAATAATGTTATGTTTGAAGACGTTTCGAACGGGTCGTAATGGGATTCCTTCATTAACTGGCCATTGAAAATAAAAAAAGTAACAAAAATCTATTGGGTGAAAAATTAAAACACTTTGTACAAATTCATTCACTATTTTTTTTATTGGACGTTTAACAGGGTTTAAAATTTGGTAAGTCAACAAGCATGAAAAAAAAAACATTCGTAGCATAAATAATATCAACTCATACATAAAATCAAAATTTACATGATCGGAATAAAAAAACATCTTTGCCAGTGGTCAGTTAATGAAATGCCCTCATTAAATTGGCAATAGAGAGTTAAAAAAAATGCATTTTGTACGGATAGGCGACTTGTGATCAACCAATGAAAATAAGATGTGGAAGAGTGATTATCAAATACTAATTCCTAAGAGAAGCACTAAGCAATTAGTTCCTCGGCCAATAGGGGAACATTCCTCGAACACTGCAGACCTCCGTGTAACACGAGACCTAGTTATCTAACTCTAGATCCAGTGTCTAACACACATAGATCTTTTAAACTTCATAGAAACTATCCATAGATTTAGTGGAATTATAATCTATCTATCGCACAGTCTTCACTCTTCCATATTTGATATTAGCAAATAAAAAAATACGAAATGCAATTTCGGAAAATGCACGTTAGAGGAATATTAGTGAATTGTTCTTAGACGTGCGTCATTAAGGCGCACTAGTGGAAATAAGTGTTTGTTTAGAAGCGTAGATGATAGATTGAATAGTTATGGAATGAACTTGGCGATATAAAGCGTCTTAGTCTTCTATTAATTTATATACATATCTATATAATATGATCTATATATTTAATTATGTATTCCGGCACGCAGTCCAAATGTCACAGGCTTCCAACGCCCTCTATCACGCCACACTGTATTTATTTTTGCTTAGGTGCTTTCTCTGTCTGTTTGGTAAGTCTAGCTTTCTCACTTCGCTTACGCTTTCAATGTTAATTTATTTTGCATGTCGTGTGAAGTGTAATAAGCTTATTGTTAATAACAAGGAAATAGCGATGGTGTCGATTAGTAATTGATTTAAATGGCTACAAAAAATATTTGCAACTATACTTTTGATACCAACGTTGTTTCCAGCAAAATTTGTGCAAAATTAAGTCCCCTTCAACTTACTTATAAAGGTAAAAGATTGCCTCATTTGAAATCTAGAAGCTTTTTAATGGAAAGCATTGTTTTTTAAAAAGATCAAAAAATCTGATCATGGTGATTGTACTTTTTCTCTTACGGCCTCGTCTACTTACCTGAGTAACTATATTTAATATCATTCATGACGATTTGTGATTAAAATATTGACTACAGAGATCTTCATAAAAAAAATTATAAACACAAAATAAATTCACATGTAATCATCTCTATTTTGATGGAATATTACCAAATTATTTTAAGAAACAATGCTTGACTTCTCCTAATCTATAGAAAACTAAATTTAAAATTATTCAGATAAAGAAATTACAATCAATTAAAAAAATGGTTACCTAAAGATTAGGATTACATTAAAAATGTACACTTAGAATCAAAAAACTTGACACGCCGAGCTCAACAGTGCACAGGTTGATACGTTGTCCGCATGTTGTCAGGCTGATCTCGATGGCGTACGGTCAGATCGGGATGATCCAGGCCGCTGCTGGTTTCTTTGTATACTTCGTGATCATGGCTGAGAACGGATTCCTGCCTCTCAAACTGTTTGGCATCAGGAAACAGTGGGACTCCAAGGCTATCAACGATCTCACTGACTCCTATGGACAGGAATGGGTACGTTTTCTATTTTTTCTTGCAAAATCTTGTAGAGTGAAAAGCCCCTAACGACATAGTAAAAAGTAATTTTTCTTTCTTTCTGCGGTCGACAGCAAACGAGCAAGAACTTATCAATATTTTCTTAGGATTATTTTTAATTGATAACTTTAAAGGAAACTTCATAGAGCACACATCTTCATAAATAATGCAAGATCCTATGCACTCTCATTTAAATATGATATGACTAGAATAAATAGGTTTGGGAGATTCACAAATCTTAAATGTTTTATTCCGGCTCAATATTTGTATTTTATTGCAGACCTACCGCGACCGCAAAGCGCTTGAGTTTACCTGCCACACCGCCTTCTTCGTGTCCATCGTAGTGGTGCAGTGGGCAGATCTGATCATCTGCAAGACCCGGCGCAACTCCATCGTGCACCAGGGCATGCGCAACTGGGCCCTCAACTTCGGTCTCATCTTCGAAACCGCCCTCGCCGCATTCCTCTCCTACACCCCCGGCATGGACAAGGGTCTGCGGATGTACCCACTTAAGTGAGTCACGAGGAAATTGCAGCCTTTTTTTCTCCTATAATTTTATTAAAAGATGAATTATATTTGGGTAAAAGTGTCACTTATTTGATCCTTGTTTCTTTTCTGCACCAGATTCGTGTGGTGGCTGCCCGCTATTCCGTTCATGCTGTCGATCTTCATCTACGACGAGATCCGGCGCTTCTACCTGCGCCGCAACCCCGGCGGCTGGCTGGAGCAGGAGACGTACTACTAAGCTGGCAGCGCCCGCGCCCGCGCCGCCCGCCGCCGCGCCCCGCGCGTCTCCTCATCCTCACCGTGCCGGAGCGCCGAGGCCGCGGCCGTAGCACTTCGCGCGCTTCTCACCGCTTGTACCGCCGCCGACCGCCCGCCCCGCGCCCCGCGCCTCGCCCTCGGCCGCGCCCTCACCCCGCCCTCGCCCCGCCCTCGTCGCCTGTCACGAACTTATATGTATATATGCACCGTGGAGAGTTTGATATTTGTGATGTTATTTAAAAATGGAACATGTATTATTTGGAAGTTGTGATTCATGTTACTTTAGCCTTGTGATCGTTTGTAATCTCAGTCGCATAGGAATCTCCGAGCGCCGGCGGGCGCGGCGCGGCGCGGCGCGGCGAGCGGCCGACTCGTACCCATCGTTCGGTTCGCCCTCACTAATCGTATAAGATAGAGTTAATATCTAAATTGTTTTTCACATACTTATAAAATAAGTAATAAAAAATATCGTCTAGGCAGTTAGGGGAGGGGAGGTTCGCCTCGCGCGTGCGCAGCGGCCGCGCCGCGCCGCGCCCGTGCCCGGCGGACAACGAAAGCATTTGTTGTAATGTTACAATTAAGAAGCCATTATTATTATTATTTAAGTGGACTTTAGATTAAGTTGGATTTTTCGAGTGGATAATAGTTTTGTTGAAGATTCGGTGGGGTGCATGGCGTGTGGAAGGTCGATGTGGAGTGCCTGAGTCTTAGTGTACTACCGCTTACTGTTAGGTAGGTAGTTGAAATTTTGATGCCGTATTTTGAATCGTAAACGTAGATTAAAGTGAAGCGCGAGACGCCGCGGCGCCCCGCCCCCAGGGCACCAAATGCGCCCGCGCGCCCTCGCGCCCTCGCGCCCTCGCGTGACGCTTTTACTTTTCTAAAATAATCACATTATTAGATTTTGTCAAACTTATAAAATAGGCTGCTCATCGGTAGCCGCGTAAGATTTGATTTCTTAATTAAATGATAATAAACAAATTGTAGGGATGCGTAATTAGAAATTTTTAAAATTATACCGTTATGATAGTGTGACGCGACTCGTTGCGCTCCCGCCCGGCGCCCCTGCGCCCGTGCCCGTGCCCGTGCCCGTGCCTGTGCGCGTGCGCGTGCGCTCCGCAGGAGAGCCCGGCGAGGCGACTTTCAATTTTTCGTAACAAATACATATAACATTATAATAATGGTTACAAAAGTAAAATATAACATTATAGCAACTAATAAAATCTAAATTATATTAAATGTTTATAGATTTAAATGACGTTTGTTTGTTTAGGATGACCTCCTGCGCTTGTGTCATGACGCGTCGTCCATCTCATTGACAATAGTTGGTCGTGATGTTGCCGCGGCGATGGGATACTGTGTTGTATGCTGTTTGTTTGTTTGTACACCGTAGGACTAACATTGTTTTGCGTTCGACTGTTCTTTACACCGGTTCATTTTATAGTATTACTCTGTTGGCTAGGAGCGCTGTAAAAATGTAAGTGTTAATAAAAAAAACTTTTCAAAATATCCACACGCTGTTTTATTTCATATCAGGACCAAACCCTTTATACTTTTAAGTAAGAACTGTAACTAGAAAGGTTTTGAAAACAAAGTAAAAGAGATTAATTATCGATAAGGAAAAAACTGTACCGTTAGTTAGCCGTTCCACTGACGAAATGCCTGTACAACACACGTGATACACATAGGTTGTAAATCAGTTGCATAAAGTTTGGTTTTGTTTACAAAATGGGAGGATTTCAAAAGAAGTTAGAAATGCTTACTGGTTACTCTAAAAACTAGCAGGGGGGCGCCTCTGTCAATGTCAAATAGTGCAATAAGATCCTTATAGGTCTATATTAATAGCTTATTGGTTTTATAATTTTCTAACAGATGGCGTTAGGACTGCAAAAATGGTCATGAAATAAACCTTAATTTTTTTAAGTATAAAATATAATTTTTACTATTGATAACACATACACAAATAAAATTAAATTAGAGTACTAAATCCCAAATCTAAAAGAGTAACATTTTTTGAGTAAAGTATACTAAAAAATTATTTTGTGAGATAATAGTCGATAATAGTCTCTCTTCGCTCGCCCTGATAATGACTCAGTATCTCAATAAATGTTAATTAACAGATTTAATTATAATTACGTACACTTAATTAGCAGCACTTCAGTGTTGCATTCACTGTATTTTCCGCAACTTGGTTTTGTGAATATCCTGGTGAACAAATTGTCTAATTAATATTGAGGGTATGCAACTCATCTGCTTTTGCGTTTGTCAATCGGCAGCGTTGTCTTAGCTCTTTGTAATTAGTAACGAATTGTTTTAAACAAAATGTGCATTTATACTTGAATAAAGATTTAATTATTTAACAGTAGATTAAAAATTAGTACAAGTTTTAGATTAGTGTGGAACTAATGGGTGTAGCATAATAAGCTGTTGTTGAAGAATCTATGTTACAAGGCGATAATTCATGTCAGTAAGTAGTGCTACGGGGAAACCAGCGAGCAACGAGCTGCTCGACGCGAATGTTACACGTAACATTTCACCGCGTAGCGTCCATCAGTACGAACTTTGAAGAATCTTATATCGCAATGACATTCTTCAAATGAAAATAAAACTCTTGAAGATTTTATCATGTTATAAATGTATTGCAAAGCGTTGAAACTCTGAAACCAAATTGCAAACTATTATATAAACTCGTAAAGTTGAGGAAGCTTTGTTGAAACAATAAGTTTCTCAAAGTTTTTCTAAATTAAGCTCAAATCAAATCAAATACACATCGTTTCGTCGTAACTAGAAAAAGTGAATTTGGTTTTTTTTCAACAACTTTGGCTTGGGCGAGCGCCAGGCGATTAGTCCTGCTTGCAACATACGCAAATTGCGCAATACAAATATTGAAAGCACATAAAAACTGAAAAAGGAACTTGTATTATAACTTGTATATCTAGATATTTACTAAGATAGATTAGATAGTTACTAAGCACTTTTTGCATGTTTCTATACCAGCCATCCTCGGCTTCATCTGGAGGTTAAGGAGTAAAATATAGCTTTTGGTGTGATGGTCAACAAAAGCTCAAAATGATCAAGTTTTCATTTTAAAGTGCTAATAATAATCACATTTCATAAAAATGTAACTTTGAAAAAAACTGGTTCGATTTTTAACTACATTAAATTAAACAACAGTAACTGAATTATTAGCGAGGGCGTCGCCAGAGTGGGGGGGGCTGCACCCCCCTAGAGACGAATATTAAATGGATATAAAACCTACTTAGTGGACGTAGTCTAGATCATCGGCGACACCCGTAGTTATTGTATGTTGTCTTCGCTAATAAGATAGTAAACACAAGCAAAATCCACTTAATCCTGAGCTAACCTGTGTCCTTTGTGCTATTGTGTGAAAAGACACAAAGTACGCTCACCTTACTGTTTATAACGCCTACAATATTTGCTTACATAGCCCAGGTTGGACATCTTTTCATGCTGTTGTTTCGGTAGACTAAAAAAAACTTCGTTTTTTAATGGATCTTCTCATTCCTGTCAAGTCTTCATAAATTAGTTGTCTATCTATACATATCATAATATGGGAGTGTCTGTTAGTAATAACAAAATGAAAAATTCCAGATTTCGGGAAGATGATGTATTTGCGTTGCTGATAACGAAAATTTATTTGTCTGTCTGTCTGTCTGTTCGCAAGCCACGTTTATTCCGGGTTATCTCCGAAACGGCTGGGCCGATTTCTACCGGACTTTCACTAAAGGGTAGCTGACATACACGGGCATATTAGGCTACGCTTTTTTTTAATTCCGCGCTGTCAAAATGTAACGGGTGGTCCGATTTTGATGGGAATTTGACTGAAAGATAGCTGGTAGAAGGTAGATGCACGCGGAGTATGATTGATAACTTATATATCTTGATACTTATGAGACAAGATTATACATTAAAAAATAATTCGTTTATATCAATGAAAATTATTTCATATTTATTCATAGTCTCGAAGAATTGCTAGTAGATGCCCTCGGCCTTGACGATATCCCTGTGTACCTAGCTGAGGCTGTACGTGTGCACCCCGCTATGTAGCTCACACCCCCGGCGTGCCCCCGCCGCGCCCCCGGCGTGCCCCCGCGCCACGCATGCGCAATGACACTCCGACCCTGCCGACACGTCCCAATTATTTTCCACCCGAGCTTCCGATATTAATTCCACAAATAAATTAAATGCGTGATACATTTTAATGTTTGGTGTGTACGTACGTGATGTGAGGTGTCACTGAGATGGCTACGAGCTAGTTCAGAATGGTGGCCAACATAGGCGGCATCAATTCTACAAATGGTATATAAACATTGTTCTTGTTTCCTTTGTGTGGATTGATTGTGATGATTGTTCGTTGGTGTAGTGGAAGCGACGGCGTACATCAGTGCGGTAGCGGGCTTCGCGGCTGTGCTCCTGGTGGTGCTTCTCTTCCTCGGCCGGCGCTGGTGCTACGCCTCGGTCTTTACGCGAAAATGCTGTGATGACATCCTCGCAGTCAACGCTCACATCGCGGACTCCAGCTCAACTCTCGACGATGCTCAATTCGGTAACATTCTAATAAAAATAATTAATGTAAATAGTGTTTTAATAAACGAATTAAAAGTTTTTTTTTTTAATATCGTATAGATGTAGATATTAAATGTTTGTAAATTAACAAAGTCCCTACGCTTTTGAATAATATATTAACGAGGTATGTTTGTAGTTATCATGCCAAGGCGACCACTTGTCAAGGTCTAATTAATGTTAAAACTTAGCAATGCTAATAATGGATTTTATACAGTTATTGTTTGTTTTTTTTACTTTTACATTATTTATTATAGTTTAGCTGCAACAGTATTGATGAATTAGTTAAATATCTGATAGTTTAGTAGTGTTAAATATGATATTGATTGAGGTTGTTTGTCCGTCTGTGTTGTTATAGATGCTTTGTCGAAACCGAACCATTATCCCGAACGTATATTCGCGTTCGAAACCTCGGACGAGGACGAGGAGCTGCGCTTGCGCATACAACAGGTAAATTTAGGATTGTTGCAGTAATTAATAATGGCCTCCTTGTTAGATCATTTGCAAATGATTTACAAAATACCGCACTAATTAGAGAGGAAGTTCCTTAGACTTAATAATCCCTTTTCATACAATAGTTTTGATTATAATTCGGTTAATATTGTATTGTCTTGTTTTTAATTAGCTGTTAAATAGTATATATCTAATTTAAATTATTATTAAAATTGGAGCACTTCTCTGCAGTTGCAACTTTGACTAATCGATCGCACAACAGATTGCGATTGTCGATCGTTTCGCAGCCCATTCAATTTTTTAGTTGCGCAACTAAAAATCGAGTAGTGTACGCACCTCCATATAAGCTCATAGAAATCAAAATGCGAATAAACAGTTGTGTGATAGTTTAGTAAAAGGTGTGCGTGCGCTATTAATGTAATAGAATCATATCTGCACAGTATCACAACCATATGAAACGTAATATTAAAGTTTACCGTAAGCGTAACATTAAAAGTTTTGACCAATTTCTTACTACATTTTTGAATTCTCATTGAACAATTTATATTGATTGTCCATCTTTAGAAACACAATGGTATATTTTAGCCCACAACTTCTTCTCGATGAGTTCAATGACAGTCCTATTGCAGGACAAGGAAGAAGTAGAGTGTCATTATGAGGAGAAGAATGAGAACGTGTCGGCGCCGGTCAAGGTGGAGGTGCAGCTCGTAGAGACCGCGTTAAGGGAGACCAGGATCGATGAGGTGGTCCCCAAGAAGTCGGACTACATTCACACCCTGGAGGCCCAGAGCAGCGTCGATAGCGATGTTCTTGCGCATAATGTGAATATGAATATATTTATTAATATATATCTAACCGACCGTATTCCTGGTATACGTGTAACTGTGTATTTGAGACCAGCATCATACGTTTCATCTTCGTTACAGACACCAGTAATTACCGGTTTACACTTAGCCAGTACAGTAAGACAGTTTCAACGGCCAGTCATAGATTGTATTAAGTGAATTGCGCCAGTTAGCGTTCACACTGTTCCAGTTGATTGACAGTTCAGTTCATAAACGCTACTGACTGTTC
The DNA here is from genome assembly GCA_003118335.3 of Papilio memnon. Taxonomy (NCBI): domain Eukaryota; kingdom Metazoa; phylum Arthropoda; class Insecta; order Lepidoptera; family Papilionidae; genus Papilio; species Papilio memnon. The sequence continues at coordinate 885,282 of LD700013.1, read as the reverse complement.
TGGTCTTGTGTGAACTGTGCATGTAGTCTATCTCTTTCTTATTCATTCATCTCTATTACACAATCTTGAAAGACCACGGACAAACAACAAACACGTATCGTCTAACCGAGTACGTGTATAGGATACTTCGCTACTGTGTGGGGAGAACGCGGAGAGCGGGGGTGGGGTCGGGGGCGGCGGAGGGGGGCGTGGCGCGGTGGAGCTGACGCTGTTGTACGACGCGCCCGTGCGCAGCATGACGGTGCACGTGCTGCAGGCGCGCGGTCTGCCGCAGCGCACGCCCCCGCAGCTGTTGCAGAGCCAGGTTCACTTCACATGTTAACTATTTTATTAGTAGAGGAGGTCTCTAAGAGTAATTATGTGTCAAAATGTTATAATGTTTTCTTTATTTAATAATTCAGGCAAGAATTGTACTGTTGCCACTGAAAAAGCAAAAGTTTAAATCAAAGATTCGGAACGGCGAGAACCCTCAGTACATGGAGAGCTTCGTCCTGCACAAGATTAATCCCGGTACGTACTAAATATTCGCTTTGTTGTCTTTGACTCGTCAATAAAACAGTGGCACTATTGACCAATTGTTGTCTCGCCGTTCGGCAGTTACTATTAATCGCATCAAGATAATGACTTATACTCGTAATGCTTTCTTAATATCAAAATTACTGACTTATAATGCTGCATACTTCTAAATGTTTTCTGTCAGAGGATGTGCACGGGCTGGGTCTACGGATCCGTATCTACGGGTGCGAGCGCATGCGCCGACAGCGGCTACTGGGCGAGGCGGCTGTCAGCTTCGCTGCGCTCAACCTCGAGTTAGAAAATAACCTGTGGCTAGATCTCGCGCCGCGTCACCACCAGCCCGCTATGCAGGTTACATGCGTCTATATACTTGACTAGTAGATCACAATCCTGCTATAAGGCAAAGAAAATAAGCTTATGATACAACATTTGTAGTAACAATAGCAAATTTTATTGGTCGAAGATATAACATTAAATTCAGTAGGTAGAGTAAATAAAAACATTACGATATCATATCAGACAGCATTTATTTCTGGATGCGAGCAAGCGGTCGACCTTATACTGTAAAACACATTGGGGAAGGCCTTACGTCTAAGTGGACAAACATAGGCTGATAATAATTGTGATTATAATGTGCTTGTGTACAGATACCGAAATTAGAGTTGGACGGATCAGTGACGGGCGTGTTGGCGAGCCCGTCGTCGATGAGCGCGGGAATGTCGGTCGGCAACGGGTTCCTGTCCGGCGGCGTGACGGGCTGCAGCGGGGGCGAAGCGTGCAGCCTGGCGCGCTCAGACTCTGCCTCATCCTGCTGCAGCGCGCGCTCCGCCCCCGAGCTGCTCCTCGGCCTGCAGTACAGCTCTACCACGGGACACTTGTCTGTTGAGGTCGGCATCTATTAAACACACTTATCACATGTGTTAGTTGATCTCTGAAGGAGTGCCACGTAACTGAGAGCGCGGCGGCGTCACATTTACATTAAATAAAAAAAATATGTTTGTCAGATAATAAAGGGCACGCACTTTCGCAAGCTGTCGCCGCACAAGGCACCAGACACGTACGTCAAGCTGTGCCTCATCAGCTCGCTGGGCATGGAGATGGGCCGCTGCAAGTCCACCACGCGCCGCGCCCAGTCCAACCCACTCTACAAGGAGCTGTTTATATTCCAGGTTCCATAATTACATAGTGTTCTCCATAAAAATGTTTTATTATTTGTTCGGAACAAATTAAAAAAACTGCTTAATGCATCTCAAAAAATCTTTCTACGATAGGTAATTAAAGGTTACTGTTTAATTATTGTCCTAAAGAAATCTTTGGATTTTAATATTCTAACTAATCGTACTAATATTATAAATGCGAAAGTTTAGATGGATGGATGAATGTTTTTTAGAGTTGGTAGCCTAAACGGCTGAACAGATCTGGATGAAATTTTCCATAGATGTAGAGGATAGTCTGGAAGAACACATCATACTTTTGTTTTTATTTTTCAATCCCATGCGGACGGAGTCGTGGGCGAAAACTAGTAAGTTATTAAAACAACGCAGTATGCGACTAAATGGAGTGATGTGGTTTAAATAAAATGCAGGTAGCGCTGTTCCAACTGACGGAAGTGACGCTGATGGTGTCAGTATGGTGGCGACGAAGCGTGAAGCGCAATGAGATGGTGGGCTGGTTCTCGCTGGGGCACAGTTCCTCCGGCCGCGACGAGCAACGCCACTGGGAGGACCTCTGCCAGCGCCAGGGCGAGCAGGTAACACCACACTCTTTAATACTCTACGACCTCTTAAACCCACATTTTGAACTAACCGACTACTGCATCCATAGAAACCACAATTATTCGTATAAATATCTTAGAAGGTCTTAAGATGGACTTCAGTAGTCGCAATATTGTGTTTGTACTAATATGAGATAATTAACACATTTTTATGCAGATTTAAATATTTGACATGAAAGGATTGTATTTCATTTCAATATCTACGACGTAGATTGATCTACGAGTATTTCGCTACGTACGTAGCACGTAGTACTGCTAAGCAAATATACGTAGCAATGAAGGCTATCATTTTCAAGATCATATTAGAATTATATCCTTTTGTACTTAGTTGTTATAATGAAATAAGTGTATATTTGTTTAAGGTACAACGGTGGCACGTGCTGCTGGACTCCTGACGGGCTCCGACGTAGCGTGCTTCAGCAGCGCGCCTGGCATTGGACTCAGAGATAGCATGAATGTGGCCGCACCGACCCCCGGTGCTTTTGCGTTGCGACATCCTCGCTCGCCGCCACTTCCACCCCTAGACGACTTCAGGGCGTCATTCGAACCAACTCGATATTGTCGCTTTCTTTAAGACGAAGGTCTTTTGTCGAGTCTAGTTATTAAACGTTACACAAACGTGTTGCTTTGATCGTTCCAGCACAAACGAATGGTATTTCTATGAATATTGATTCTCTCAATCTTTGTGTGTTAATGTCGTTTGTTAATAATTATCAATTATGCCCTTGGGTAAGCACGCTTGTGACTGATCGAAAGTGACGTACGTTGAAATAATGAAATATTTATGTATGTACACATGTTTAACGATCATTTAAATGTTTATGAGAAAATAAAAGTTATTGCCAATTCAATTTCTCTAGACGCGACATATATACGTCTTTTATTATATTAAAATATTAATTATAAGGTTTTGTAGCATTTTTAAAATGATGAAGACTTACGCACAATACATGTGAGATAGGATTTACTAGAAATGTATTTATTGAAAATAAATATTGTATACAAAGTAATGTATTCCAAAATTACAAGAAGAATAATATTTTTACTATCGCTGGATGAATAATGCCTTTTACCGTATCTTTTCATACATTTAATGTAATAATAGCGTATATAACTTCGCACAAAGCTTAGCAACTATTATTATTCTAAACACTTCTTGAAAATAATTTGTCACACCTATATTCCATTAAAAACCACATAACTTTAGTTAATGTTTAAATAGTGTCAGCTTATTTAGTATTGAATTCATATTTTATATTCTAAAAAAACTTCTGAATCTCACCGAAGTATGAACGGATGAATTAATCTTGTAAGAATGGAGCAATAAATTTAGTAAACTAGCTAAATAATATTTTTCCGCTGTAGAAATAAAATAGTTATTTTTTCACTTTAATATTTTAAGCAAATTTTGCTACTGTACTAAATTATTAATTATTTCACAATAGTAATTTTATTTA
>LD700013.1:839613-851176 GCA_003118335.3 Papilio memnon | reverse complement strand
AAGTTCAGAAATATAATAGATTATTATTATTATTTTTAAAGTACATTGCATTTATTGTCTTGGACCTATCACAGTATTTTCAGTACAAAGACTTCAATGAAGAAATCATAATTATATATATCGAATGCTACTATAACTTTCAATGCCTAGTAAAAGGCGTACGAGAGTTGATAAGAAACTTTTCAAATTCCGCGAGGGCGGAGACCGGGCGTCGGCTTATCATCGACTGATAAAGGTATCCGAATTGCCCGACCATGTCGCGCTATCGCCCTTCCACGAACTCCTCAACAAACACGTGCACTTATCGCGAAACGTTTCACAATCACAGCTCTTAACTACGCTATACACTTATTTCTTGTGCCGTTAACAAACTTTTACCTTACCATAATTTACCTACTATCTACTTACTTGATTTCCTGGTTCAATTGTATTAATCTATTCATATAATAACGTTTAACCCTTAAATGCGCACTGTTGTATAAAAACAACATACCAACATTTGAACAAAAAATGTTTTTTTGTATGCTAGATATTTTTATTATTACCGATCTTGCCTTAAATATGATTTCGATAGGTTAAAGGAAAAATCGTGCATTTAAGGGTTAAATCGTAAGATTAAATAACAACGAATTACGACTAGACGGTACTTACTGCCTCGCTTATTTCCATACTAATTTAATTGTTACATAAGCAGTCCTTATGTGTAGATTTTTCACACTATAACCCTAAAAATAGGACCTTATTGACCATTTTTAAATCGTATGATAGTACATTTTAAAAAACAATTATAATGCGCATGAAATCATGAACGGCGTAGTGCGTAGAGGACTTATACCTAGTATGGTGTAATTGGCGTCAATTTGGCATAAAGCCCAAGGATCGTGGGGCGTACGACGCGAGTATAAAGATATCCAAGCTAAATGCTCACCCGCATAGACTGCAATCAGGATTTATGTACGTTTATGGAAAAAAAGGACTTTAGTATCCGTAGTCATATTATATGAACTTTGATCAGTGAAACTTAATACCTATACAATATCTCAAATTTCTATTTATAAAGTGTTTACATCCAAAATAAGGTTTTATTCATGCGTTTGCGCATAAACAGAGCGATCATTGTTCGATTTTTAAGTAATGGTGTGTAAGACATTTAAGTCGAAAGAGATTTTTCGTATGTTGCCAACGCGGGCAGGTAATTTCGCTAAAATTACATTCGATAGACGAGATTGTGTCCATAAAGTTGAAACTTGTTCCTTTTTACTGTTTTCATGAAGAGCCACAACACGTTTAACGCACCTTGAATAATAAAACCTTCATGTACAATTTATATGCATTTATGGAATTGTTAACAGGACACAGCGTCTAGCCGATTGAATCAAAATAAAAAAGAAAACAATATAGAGATTTATGCATACGATATGCTCGCTAGAATATATTCAATTGTTGTACACAAATGTACTTCAGACGACAACTTGGACACTTTTGGCAGCAATTCAACCTTTATTAAATTTATTTCAAATGTCTGTGGTTAACAAATTAAAACGCATAAAACTTTATTTTAACTATAAAATATGCACCATTTTGTAGCAGTTTTACAACTGTATATTAAATTCAAAATATGGATAACACGTGGCCAAAAAAGTTTCCATCAAAGTTCAAATAGTAGATTTTATAAAAAAATTATAGTAGACCTTTTTCTACCAGTAGCGAAATTATTAGTTAAACCCTTACTTCTTTTTCAAGAATTTCGAATGACGTCATTAAAATTGATAAGAATTGCGTCTTAGATTCCTGTTTACATAGATAGCGTGGCACGTTACTGGAAGTGCCCTTACCGGGAATTTTCGAAATGGCCGTTATCACTGTATACACAGGCCATTAGCGCACTTGAAAGCAATTGTTTATTGTACAGGTCCGGTCTCGCCGGGTTTTGCTTTTAATCTTATCGCTGTGATTATCACCCGATAGTGGGCAAGGACTATCTACGCATAGACGTTTAAAACGAACATTTATAACTTTAAAATTAATTTCTTTTTCCTTATTCCACTGGTCACTCTTTAGTGTAAAAGAGGCGACTTAATTTACATTTAGTGAGACCATTCTACGCTTAAACTGTTTAAGTAACATTAGGTATACATTTTTAAAGTAGCAGATAGTAACTTAAATTACTCTAACAAGTTTTAGTTAATATGAGTAAGAATAAATCTTGTTGTAATGAACTGACCTGACCTATGAATTGTTATCTGGCCACGCTATTTATCTTCTATACCATTATAATTAGACATCCCAGGTGTTACAGATCTCGGTGGCTAGTTCAATATACACAGGCCAAGTCACGGTGGTTAAATTTAGCGCGACTATTCTTAGATATACAGAATTTTAGAGTACTCAGGCCAGAAATAGTCGAGCGTTGATAACGGACCAGCGCAGTGCAATGTGCGGACATTATACTATGCACTGATTAACTGAGATTTTACAAAATCTATACATCTCATCTTATAACAGGACAATGTTTTCAGTAAACATAAACTTGACAATACTATAGTTAATACTTCCTTTTAATTTACCGGTAATATTTTAACCGCTAATGATAGTTTTAGTAATTTTAGAGCTAAGGTAGACGATCAGAAACAATAGATTCATATCTTTAGGTATTCGGAAGTATGAATATATATTTAAAGTTTATAATTGACCAAGTTTGTACAAAGAAAATAATTGGCAAGGGTTGTTTAAGAGAATAGCTTTAAAGGGTAAAGGGCGTAAACGGCATGGTTCGACAGTCGACCGGCTTTACGGTCCCGATCTGTATTGGAAGTGGATACGTGACGAGCAGAGAGCCCCGAGCTCATCCGTCGGCTTAGCGCGGCAATTAGAGGCACGCTCGAGGCCCGCGGTGGGCACAATGGCGATGCAAATAATCGCGATTATGGCAAGGTTGACGCCGGCCGCCGGGGTTCGTTCAACTGACCGCGAGCGATGACACGGCGCGCGCGCAGCGTCGCCGTCGCGGCGCCCCAACCTCTCATCACATCACAACACCATCTCATCAACTAACATCGGCCTTTATATGACTTACAAAACTTAAAAAGGTTAAATCGCAAAAAAACAGTTATCTATGTTACATACCAACCGCTCCCTGCAATCACTGCAAGTGGCAATCCAATTTTTAGCACACAACACAAACAATCCTCTTTGAACTTCAACAAAAAACTAACTTGTCGAAACTTGTCACGGCGCACGAGACGCGTGCGCGCGGCAAAAACAACAGCCAGATGTCTGGAAAACCCCTAGAGCTCTCGGGCAGAGGACGTATGTAAATATTATGCCACGGCCGGACAAAGGTTTCGGTCGTGGAGCCGGTGCGTGCGGAGCGAGCGCGCGGCCGGCGGCGGAACGTGGAGTGAGGCTCGCGCGCGGCCCCGCCGCCGGCTGATAAGCCTGGCGCGACGCCCCCCGGCGACGCCTACGCCCCCACCCGGCGCCGGTGCAGCCCGACAGCCCGACACCCCGGCACCCGACGCCAGACGGCCCGCATTATGCACTACACCTACGCAATTTCACAATGCACCGGAATCGACTTTCGAAGTGTCCTTAAACGACGAGGAAATTTTATTACAAAACAAAACCGGCACAGATACACAATGGGGCGGAGTGTGGCCTTTTTAGCGGGCGCCTAATTGGGGCGCGCGAAGTACGTCTGAAACTCAATATGCAACGCGATCTGCTGGCTGCATAAACAGAATAATTGAATTAGTGCGAGCGCGTCAAGCACGACCAGCCGCGTGCCCACCTATGAAGCAGCACTTACCAAGCCTATAGCAAACTTATACACCTATTGCACCACGGCCTTACAACCACTCAACTGAAACTTCAAAAGCTCTTTAGATTAGAAATTCCCTCATTAACCTACTATTTGTCAAGTACAAACCTTGCTTACTGAATTGGATCAAACGATGATTAAGTGCCGTCAACTTAACTTTTACAAAACATTGGTAAGTAAAAACATAGACACATAGCTATTGATGAGTATAAAAAAATAAGTTCAAAAGTTGAACTTCAGAATAAATTTTTATAGACTATTAAATTGAAACTGTACATAACAGCCTATTGTGCGTCACAAGCTTGAAATAACTTTATCCCCTTTTAGTTCCTATATCAACAAATATTTAACCATAAAACCTCATTATCCGTGTAAACTCCTCTATGGGAAATTATAATTACAAATATTTAAGCCACAACCATCATCGTAAAGAGGAAAATATATTTAAAATTTTGTTATAATTTTAGCTTTGACTCTTGGAGTGATAGCTTTAAGTACATTAACATTAGAGTCACCCTTAAATTTACACACACGGTGTCTAGTTTTATAAGTAAAACCTAAACTACCATAAATATTACAATACACACTCTCAAGTTCTAAAGTATCGTCCATTGTAAAAAAAACAGCGCTGAACTAGATCTACAAGAGCGAGAGGCAATAAGGAAAATCATAGCACTAAGGAAAGGTTCGGATTCGATACTCTAAAAAACGTAACAAAGTTAAAATGAAAACAACGAGGAATACACTAAGGGACTACTTAAATAACCATAAAACGACTCTGAGAGCGTGTAGCTTTCAATTTCCACGAACAACTTAATAAGTTTAGGTAAATTAAATTCTACTAAGTGGACCATTAAATGAACACGTAACTAATCACAATAATGACACCGAATACGTGTGTTTGCTTCCTTAAATCTGACGTACTAAGTTCAACGACCTCGGTGCAATAGCGTGACCTTACACTTCGTAATTACAAGCCAACTTCAAACACGAAATTAAATATTGAGCCTATGCAAATTTAACTGCGTGAAATTTTGCGAAAGGACTCAACGCGTTTTATTATTTTGTGTACTTTCTTAGTACAAGATTACTCAATCAAAAACAATTGAAATGGACTTTAGACAACTTCGTCCTTTTCGAAATAAACTATTTTTGCACTTTGTTTTCTTTGTATAATGTATAGACAAAAGGTATATAAAGATAGATAGGTAAGAACGAAACAATAAAATTACAACAAAATATGACCTTTTTAAAAGGAATCTGAAATTACAAAGTGCGTGGGAGTAGCTAAATACAAAATTGGTTTCGGCGAATTGCTCCGAACGACCAGTCGGTCGAAACACATTAATTCCGAATATACAAGTAACAACCTTTGTAAATACATATCTTCCCATCTTTAAACGCAAATGAATTTATCATCACATCTCTGATTGCTGATAAATCTGCAAATACCAAGTAAAGAAACCGCCACAAAAATTATATAACAAAAGAATAACAATAGATTCTGCAAAACACATACAAAATATAACTTAATAGAGAAGCATTTAATTGAATAATTTTAAAAGCGCCAGTTTTCTTATGTTTTTAATTCAATATCTATATTTTATTACATTTTAAACTTCAATATTTATACCATCACTAGCTTGCACCAGCGACTTCCTCCGCGTGGAATTAAAGAAAAAAAAAGTAAGTAGCCTATAAGTTCTTCCAGACTATCCTCTACGTCTATGCCAAATTTCATCGAGATCCGTTCAGCCTTTTAGGCTATAAACTCTAACAAACATCCATCCTTCTATCTATCCATCTAAACTTTCGCATTTATAATATTAGTAAGATTTAAGGTTCGTTTCAAGAGTACATCTACTTATTTATCCATAAGTTATTTATTTACAATACGATACAACAACAAAAACGTTTTATATCATGGCAAACCGCGCAATACAAGTCGCCATTTTAGTCACAATCATTCGTTAATTTCGCACCATACAAAATGAATGCGATCATTTATAACTCAAAATTTACGGCGGACATTGTGATCCTCCTTGGAATCGTATGGTGTCGCCTTAAAAGTCCATGATTTAAAGTGCAACTCGCGATGAAAACGCTGCCGAACTCGTAAATGTTTACGAGTGCGTTACACTCTCGATACGGCACGCCCCTGTAAATTATACTTCGACTTGTCGACTTAACTGTAGGTTTCCACTGCGGTAAGTCATAAAAATATTGTCATCCTTCTCATACGCTTAAAAAAGAAAGAGACAGATAGCAATAAGTTTTAGTAAAACAACGGTAAGAGATAAATATGCAAGTTGTAGCCTCTAAAACCGTAGGGTAGCCAGAGTCTGTTCCTTTCGAATCGAGCTGAGAATAAAGTTAAACCTTATTCTATTATAGTAATGGTAGTGCTAACAAAAACCTTATATCTATAATACCATAACAATATACAATGTGGCTATGGTAACAATTGTAAAAGAAAGACGCATGAAAGTTTTGCGTTGTTTGAAAAACGGCAATTGTAGACGTACGGATGACAGACCATGTCACGTATTACAGAATTCTATTCAGAATGCAACCGCTTAGTGGTTTAGAGTCACCAAACACAGAATATCAATTTAAACTTTTGTAGTAAATTAAAAAAAATATTAAAACATGATAAGAACTCATACAAAATTCGACCGAAGGTAATATTCGTCCGGAATTAAGCCTACATAAATAACGAGATTAATCTCTTCAAATAATTTGACCTTTCCAAGTGACGAGGGTTCATTAAATAATGGCGGGTATTGGAGTGATGTTATTGTGCCGTCTATCAATTCTCGTGCGAGCTGGGGCCCGGACCGAGCTCCTACCGAAGCTTTGGGGGACCATTTCAATAGCATCTGATAACCTTACGGATCTACATGCCTTTGTCACTTTACGCGGTCATCTGTCAAATATCAAACTTCAGAATATCAGATTTTTTTTTTAAAGTAAATTTACTTCATCAGTAGTCATCCTATTGGTTACGCAGTTGATATCTATGGAGAAGGCTTTTATTGATGTTCAGATAAAACTCAACCATTCAATAATAACAGAAAATGTTTGTAATTTTTTTATGATTCTTAAAATCAGCGCTTGACCACGATCACACCCATAGTTAAATGGTAACGTGGTCGAAGGATGGTACGCGCTAACTTAAGTATCCATTCTTCCTTCTAATTTTCGATTGAATATTTGGCATGACCGCGATGTAGCTCAAAGTAACTTGCATTAACCTATTTAAAAGATGACTAAGTTTTTTCCGTTAAACAGTTTATAAACATACAACCTTTGAATGCCTTTTGAATGAACGTATCCTATTTCTCACGGACCATTACATGCCTTAGCGGGTTACTTCAATCGCGCAATATAGGTTGCGTAGTGTTTTAATAACAATAATGCACGTGCGTAACTATGACATCTTTTGATATGGCAGTAGAGGCGGAAACGTGGAAAATGTCAGTAATGTATAGAGCAGTGAGCACGATTCTTGACCATAATCGGTACAAGGACTCCGCAGCTGGCTTGGATATCGGCAGCATTCAGCATTGTGACGTCATTGCTATTGCTGTCTAGGACAAAGAAAATGCGCGCGAACCTATCGCTGCCCTTTGTTTTTAATGATAATTAGCAGTTCTATCAACCCGTTCTTCATAGATAACTTTGATTTTATATTAATAGAATAGTAATTATATAGTGCATACACTTAGATGTCAAATTTAGAGTACTTTCTTATTTGATTTTTCCATAGTTTTTCAATTAACCTACACTATTTTGTGTACTTGTCTAGTTTTCTAGCTTACGGTATAGTACACGTCTAAGCCCTTACACGACTGCCCAACGTCTAAATATTTGTAAACAAATTGCGATTTCATGTTAATTCGAATGTTAGACGGTTAATAATCGAGAGATGTAAGTATTCACATGCCTACTCGTGTGTGTCCTGTCGACGGAATGCCGTACATGCCTTACGCATGACTCACCGCACTTTACATGGCCCTAACTATCACCTTAACTGTGCCTTTACACCCTTACCCACACACAATACTGGCCGGCGATTTTAAAAGCTTTCGAGAAAAAAATCTGTCTACGAATGTCGCTTGCGGAATTTTGACAGCAAAGAGGCTTACAACCTCCTTTGTTATGTTATAACTATAGTTTTAAAAGATGTCTAGTCGAGTGGACAATGTTTTGTGTAAACAAAGTGCCGCTTTCTGTAATATTGAGATGTACCGGTTCACAAGACAATTGGTATTGTCTACTTTTTGTATGATAACTACTAAGTAAGTTTAATGACCATCAAGCCGACTTAAATAATACATTCAAATAATAAAAGAGAAAACAAAATGGGTTTAATTTAAAAGTCCCTGTAAAAACAGACATTATCATATGGTTTTGTTTTGGTAGGATAATGTCAGATGAAGAAACAGTAATATTTATAAAAAAGAAGCTTACCATAGTTAACATTTTAATAGGTTGTCATAGAACTTATGCCTTTCTTTATGAATAAAAAACAACATACTGGCTGCTTTAATCACTTCTCATTATTGAAAAAAAAATCAAAGGGATAAAAAAACAATACCAGTGCATTCTTGTCATTCAGTCCTTTATAAGTTACGCATAGAGTTTTAATAGCCACCAGAGGTTGGAAGCAGTTCTTTGTGCGTTTAAAAGAATGTGTCGGATAAAGAGCGTAGCTAAAGAAACGAACAGAGTAATCTATCAACGACAAATCGACCTATGTAAAACACGAGCGTAAAACATTAATCACAGACACTTTAGTTAGAATTATTCAAAACATTTATTAAGTAAACTACAACAACAGGAAATTTAAAATGATTATTACCGCCACTAACTCGAAACTATTTAGATGTAACTTACTTAGTTTAAAGTTGTACTATGTAAACGTCTATTATACGGCTTACCACCTCGTAGTAAATTCGAATCTAGTCTTCACAACTTAAAATTCCAATTGAACTAAAGCTCAAGCTAAATCATAAAACAAAATAAATAGAACATTTCAATCAGGATGTTTTGATGTGCCATCAAATGTCACAAATGGTCGTATCTAAACGTTTCGGTGACAGCTACGTGGGTGGTGGTATTTATGAATTCCGGGATGACGGACTGCCTCCGGACTCCGGTGGCAGGTAACCCCAGTTATTGCACGTTCCATGCCACTACTTTTATGACAATAAAGTCGAGAATCAGGTACAATAAAAATATTTTAAGCGCGCGCACACCTTTAACTAAACTATAGCACAGCTGTTTACTCCCGCTTTGATTGCTATGAGCTTATATAGATGTGCGCACAATACTCGATTTTAGTTGTGCAACTAAACAGTTGAATTGACTGCGAAAAAATCGACAATCGCACAACAGTTGTGCGATAGTTTAGTCAAAGGTATGCGCCCGCTCTTAAGCGACCAAGTTTTAGGTTGTTTTTTAGATATTTTTTTAAATTTCTTATGCTGGGTTTTAATTTACACTGTTGCCTAAATAAATCTTAAATATTGACCTGATCGATTAAAAATTAAGAAGTTTCGATTAAATAAAAAAAATACAGAAGCAACAATGACAACAGAAAAAAACACACAAGCTATTAAACGCACTTTAAACGTCAATAACTTTTACGATCAGCAATTTGTAAAGGGCCGTTTGAAATTTGAAAAATTTGTAAAGGCACGGACAATAGGCACACTTTGTGTAATGGAGGAAAATGGATAACAGCGGCGCGGTGCGGCTATCTGTTACGGGACCAATAAAGAACTCACTTTAGACCTTTGTTACCGCGGCTTGAGCTACTTAAATGAACGATTAACTTTACGACGGTCGCTGACACTAATATCCTTTACGGTTCGTTTCTTTTCTTCTCAAATTTTATTGTTTTGTTTACGAAGGTCATTAAAGGTTAAACTTATGAAATAGCTAATTGAGCAACGAACATAATTTAGTAGCTCCCATTTGTTTACCCCGTATGTTTAATAGCATAAAATATATAGCCCAAAGCATATCGTAGGTGTGGGTTTTTTTTATTAAAATAACGAGCTTGTTGCCCGCAAATTTCGTTAGCGTAAATTAGGACCACACGTTACACCATTTTGACGACGCGGAATTTAAAAAAAAGTAGCCTATAATATGCCCGTCTATGTCATCTACCCTTCAGTGAAAGTCCGATCGAAATCGGCCCAGTCGTTTCGGAGATTATCTGGAACAAACGCGGCTTGCGTACAGACAGGCAAAACCTACACTTTATTATATTATAATAGTATAGATATAGAATATTATATAACTCGTATGATTTAAATAATCATACTACTATTATGTACCGTTAAACTGTTTACTTCCGATTTTCCGCTATATCGGATACGCTGTGTTGCAATGACTCATATTCCTTGAACAAATACGCTTGTAACGAGATTATTGAAGCTACAATAAAATGCACCAAACGTTTGTGCCAACTTATAAAATCAAACGTTTGTACCAATTGCTTGGCCAATGTCATAGCGCTGTCTTCCCAGCGTTCCTGGGTCCACTCCACTCCACGACAATTAAAGCAAATTGCCCACATCCGGCCCCTATTGGCTGGTACTATTTAAAAGGTGTCGGTCAATCTAACCCGTTCATATGCTCGATTCGTATGATTCGATATTAACAACAATCATTCAGTTGTTTGAATCGTTTAACTAGCTTTTACTAGTGACTTCGTCCGCACAGAAGTAGAGAAAAAATTAATAAATGAAGTCTACGTCACCCGGGCATAATATAGCTTCCAAACTCTTTAGTAATATCGTATTGGACATTGAATATTAATTTTATTATTTATACTAAATACAGTAAGTGTACAAAAATAGAGATAAACATGTACAAAAATTAGAGGATCGTATAAAAACCTGAACTAAAACAAATTTCATAATAATTTAAAAGGTCACTCAACATCCGGTAATTTGTTAACTCGTTTGCATCTTTTCCAGTAATAAAAAAACCAACATCAATAATGATATTATTAGTAATAGATAAATTTCCAATTACCAAAACATTAAGTTTCCAATGTAATAAAAAAAGCGACCAAGATTTTATAAAATGATTTACTTTTAGTACAAATTTAAGCAACCATTTAATTGTAGTAAATACTTCATCGAAAAGATTGGAGCTTACGTCTACATTATCGTATCGTACACTTAACCACGCTATTCTCCAATAGTTAAAAAAAACCAAACACAGGTAAATTGTGTTGCAAAACAATCTTACGATGGTGGCGTGACCACGTTTGGGGAATACCGCGCGGACGCGCATTCTTGGAAGTGGTGTGTTGAGGAGAAATTTCACAAGTCCAATGTAGGTCAAGTCAGCCGGACTTGAAGTTTTCGCCGCGCAAAGGTTACCGCGTCGCCCCGAGTCCGGTTATGAACTTGCG
This sequence comes from Papilio memnon, assembly GCA_003118335.3. Classification (NCBI taxonomy): domain Eukaryota; kingdom Metazoa; phylum Arthropoda; class Insecta; order Lepidoptera; family Papilionidae; genus Papilio; species Papilio memnon. Next base: position 839,921 of record LD700013.1, on the reverse strand, counting down.
CAATGTAGACTCGTTTATAAGATCTTAAAGTTCAGTTGCCGAGTTATAACAATAGATTAAGATTATGTAATCTTTGATTTGTACTCTTCTATTACCCATAATCCATACGTTAATGTGAAAATCCACTGTAAAGGACTACAAAATCTTACGTTACACTATAAGAGACGAGGTTTGGTTCAATTTATTGCGCGCATATTACATCAGACAGTGTACGTGCGGCTCTGCGTTAATATTGCCTCCATTGCTTTGATAAACATTGCAAATTAGACATTTCAAATTATTTCTTAGACTAGCTTTCGCCCGCGACT
>LD700013.1:787090-814532 GCA_003118335.3 Papilio memnon | reverse complement strand
CTAATGGTGATAACATAAACAAGAAAGTATTAAGATTGAATATGAAGCTATAAAATAGAGTAAGACCAAAGAAAGCATGGATGGATTGAGTGAAAGAGGATGTGTTTAAAACGAGACTGAATTCAGATATAACGGCTTATAGAGATATATGGACGAGCACATACTGTGCCGACCCTCCGTAGGGACAGGTTGATGACTAATGGAATGTACCACCACAGGTCCAGACTTAGCAGTAATCGGTCTAGGTCAACCTGAAGAGAAAGACAAGTTCTTAAAGCCGGAGCCGAAGTCCCAGTTCAGCAAGGATCTACAGCAGGAGGAGTTGCAGCTGAGCGAGCGTGATGAGGAGTACGTGAGCTCCCTCATCATGAGCGAGGAGGAGGCGCGTCTCAAGAGCAGGCTGTGGAACAATGTGAATGCTGGCTATTTGAAGGAACAGAAAAGTAAGTCTTGTAGTTGGCACGTCGATCATAAGATTAGTCTTGTTTTCGACGTGCCAAATTAAATACTGATGCAAGTATTGTTCGTTGTATATTGTACATCTTTTAATAATTGTACTTAGGATATCTGAGAATATCTTTAATAGTACTTAAAAATTTACTTAAAGTGTTGTGTATTAACAATTTTAATATTTCAGTAAAAGAAGAAATACGAGCCAAAGAAAAGGAAGAAGGTAAGAAGAAGAAAGTGCGTGGATCTTACAAGAAGAAAGTAGCTCTGAATGCTGCGACCGCGGGGGAAGCTATTGAGAAGATGTTGGCAGAAAAGAAGATGAGCTCCAAGATTAACTACGATATACTGAAGAGCCTCGATCAGCCCGGCTCGCTGGTTACCAGCACGACAGTCCCCGCCACGCCCACTGTGCCCACCACGCCCACTATTCCCGTTACGCCCACTGTGCTCACCACTCCCGCAAGGACTTTAACAGTAGATGAGTAAGTTACGTTATATAAAAAGCTGGTTATGACCGAATTATTTTAATACTCTACTATACTATACTTTAATAAAAATATCTTGGATGTTTTATTTAATAGAATTGAAATTTAAAATCTAGTTTTTTTCTCTTTTAAATTCGATTGTATATTTATGTGTGGGGTTTTTAATATGTAATGAAAATAATCAACTGATGATGATTAATTACAGATCTAAGTTAGCGACGCCGAAGGAAACTGTTGCCCCGTCGCCTGTGCCTCGTAAACGCAAGAAGAAGGAGAAGGGTGGGGCCCTTCCCACGCCCAGCCCCAAGCACGCCCCGCCCGCGTCCAGCCCTAAGCCAGCCTCGCACACGCCCAAACCCGCGACAGAAACTGGTAACACTCTAATGTGCTATCTATTAAAATATTATTACCTATTAAAGGCAAAATATATTACACTAGCTTTTGCTCTCGACTTCGACCGCGTGGAATTAAAAAAGTTATATGACTTATGTTACTCAGAATTAATTCTAATGGTGAAAAAAAAAATTAAATCTGTCTAGAAGTTAGTGAATTTACATATTAAAATCTTACCTCTTTATAATATTAGTATCTATAGATATTTAAAAACTCTCAAAAGTACCATCAAAATCTGAATAATTTTATTACAGACCAGTAGCCGATATTTGACATATCATTCATTTTCATGTAACAAAAGAAACACTTAACGCGTGCTTGCAATGTACATATTACAGTTTTATCTTAACGACTTAGCCCCCCTTGACAAAGTGACTTTCGATTAGCGATATCGTAGAATCGACAAAATGTGTCAAAACGTATAGGAATGAATACGTATCAAGCACGTGACTTATCGAATTTTATTGTCGGATCCATACATTTTTGACTTTTCGCTCAGCGATTGCGATAATCGAATGTTACTTTGTCTAAGGGGGCTGAACTTCACACACGTCGTGGTGCAGAAATTTGGAAAATGTTATAACATTATTCTGTCACTTTCTTTGTACATCTAAATTATTTTCAAAGTCTTATTTTCCAGAAACGGCGGATGACTATGACGAGGATGAGCCGGAAGTGCCTGACGTCAGCAGTGAGATGTCGCTCGCCGCCATGTTGCAAAATGGCGACGACGATGATTACTACGGTTATGATGAATATTAAATACAATTAAAAGATAATTTTATACAAATTATACCCCACCAATATTTCGCTTACAATATGTTGCTAAAACATAAATCTAAGGGCTATTAAAGTAAAATAATTACTCTAATAATCATTAGCTGGGATCTATTGTAAAAAGTAGGTTTAACAACGAGGCTCTTCTTTAAACAATATTCCTATTGGAATTTTTAGATTATAATTAAAAGGTATATATTTTATATAGCTTATATCATAAAAGCAATAAAATGTAATTTGTAAGTACAAATTTTCACAAAAATCTTTCCGATTTGGATAATCGATGCTAGCCACTAGACTGGCAGAGCCATCTTGCGCAATATGTCACATCTGGCATGATGGGTTTCTTCTTAAAGTGCCTCTCCGACTAGCGAAGGTTGGCGGTCAGTTCTGCAAATATTATCTCTTGCGAGGCCAAATAGTTGGGAGGCACTCACAATTTTTGTCCACTCTCGGATGTTATGTACCCAGGATTTCTTACGACGACCAACACTCTTTTTGTCGGCACCTTCACCACCACTTTTGATGTGTTTAGTTTTTTATCGGCTTAGAGGTAGATACTGGCGGACTGCCATTTACGCAACTATTACGACAAACCAGAAACTGGTGACTCGCCGGATAAGTAGTTAGACTTTGTACTTGTACTCTGTGTTGATTTTAATTGATATGTGTAGATAAATTTTAAGTTTAGTTTATATATTTATTTACTTGTATTGAAAATAAGATGTATTTAAATGTATGGTTGTATATGAAAAATATTGTTTTCTTATGTGAAGTATATTTTTTAACTTTATAAGATAGAAGACAATTAACACCAATTTATTCACATATACATCAATATGATAGTATTATTGTACGTATTTATTAGTTAATTAACTATATTGTTCTAAGATTAAAAATAGCGAAAAAATAATATTAAAACTGTTTCGAACTGTACTTTTTATATCAATCTTTTGCCTTATAAAAATCGATTATTTAGCGATTCAATGATCTCGATTAGCTCTAGGTTTTTTTCCACTATTTTAAGTTGATTACTTTAGATATATTTTCATATTTGCATTGTATTTGTCCTTATAAAATTAATTTGTAAAAGTAACAAATATTAGGCATCTTTACTGAGTAATTGTATTGTAGCTTTTAAGGTATGTTGAGGATCAAAAGGTATTCTATGTAATGTAAGCAAGTTATATTTAAGCCTTGTCATGTCACGGAAAGCAATACTTTACTTTATTAAAGGAATTTCACTTATTTTATAATATACATTTGTATTTTTTATTTTAACTACCCTCAAAAGTATAAAATTTTACCTGAAAGTGTAGCTTCAAATTACTCTTATTCCAACACAATAATCATAAATGTTAAAGTAAGTAAAAGGGTGTGTATAATAAAATACAACAATGCAATAATAGTCAAGGTCCTAAATATTGCATAGTACGATTCCTTGCATAGTACGAAAATTAATTATTTTGCAAATATACTAAACGACCTTGTACCAATCAGTTAATTATAGTACTATATTGTATATGTACTTGCAGTGATAAACAATATCTACATGTTTTGACATGATTTAAGTATTCTTTATATGAAGATGTTAAGTATAGCACTTTCTGATGAGTTAATACTGCGACAGGTCAATTAAACTCACACTCTGCAACAGAAAAATATCAAGACTTAAGATCTAGAGAATCTTTTATGTTCTTTGAAATAATAAACAGTAAACTAATGTACAAGTATGCGCAAACGCATCACGGCTCGGACGAAACTTGTCGCTACAGGAACGCGCGACTTGGTTACGCGACCCCGCCGCAGCGAGTTTCAGTGAATCAGTAATACGTCGGTACTTGCATAAAGATCACAAACAATTCGTACACCACATTCAGTTTTATCAGGACAGTTAAGTGATAATTTACACTATTATGGGGTTTTTATGTCGACCGCAAAAAAGGACTAAAATTGTGCGAACTAATTTTGTTATTACTTCGAAGATTCAAAATTATCTAAGATCAAAAAGTGGCCAAATCAACTTTCGAATGAATTTTATCCAGCTGTTGAATGATTCAACTATACTTCTCATTAAACCGTAAGTATATTATTTATTTTTTAACCATTATTAAATTAAAATTACATACCATATGAATCTAAATTTGTTTTCAAAAACTTGCTTTCTTGTGTTTAAATAATAGACAAAATATTTTTATTGAACAACTAATTTTGAATTTCCCGCTTTTGTTCCGCGGTCAAGGTACATGATGCAGGGTTGCTATAAAAAAGTTGTTCCTTTTCCGATGTTAGACTTTGAATTGTTCTACAAATAATATTATAGATAAACAAGTAACTTCTAGTTAACCTGCGACAATGTAATTCTATTATTGAATAAAATTAAATGAACTTAACTTTTCGTTTGTAATGCGCGGTTCACACTTGGCAAGTGCAGTTGGACAGTTGCGACTACCAGTCATAGAGTTAGAGTTCACCTGTGCCAGTTGATTGCCAGTCGAATTACTGAACGCTACCAACCAACTGTACTGGCCAAGTGTGGACCGCGCATAAATGTTGGCCACCATGTAGAGTGAACTTGCCTATAGCATTCAAAGACCAACGCGAAGTTAGCAAAACTCAATGTAAAAACACGATTACATTTTAGTTTGTGTTTATGATTGTGTGTGCTATTTGTTACACCTTGAGCGGTTTATCTTTAAACTATCAAAATAGTTTAAAAATAGTGCTTTTTCTGCATACGTGATTGGAATAACCTTACCAGGATCGTAATAATTCATGTTTCTGAAAGTGAAGTGTAAATCCTCTGGGGATTGTGGAATAATGAAAAGCAGTGCATTTGTCGCTTTGTAGCGATGTGTGAATTCAGTAATTTGAATTGATAGTGATTTAATGTAATTCATGGTGTTTCAGAAAATATTAGTGTCTTTTGCAAAGCATAGTTCGAATCATAGGGTCCATAAAGGAGCAGACGGATTCTATCATGGTCGTAAAACGGTAAGTTTTTTACAACGTGGTCCTTGTACATAAAGATTGTTAACAGCATGAAATCGTTGCCAAACTCGTTTATACAACGTTAATTACTCTTAACTACATTATTTCTACGATTTTTCTTTAATTTACCGTTCTTAATTCGTGACATTTGATCATAGCGCCTCATTCATAGTTTAACTAAAATGCTGGGCATGTTTAGCCTTGTTTGTTTACTTTGGCTGAATTAAATCTTGTCATGTCCAGTCCAGTTATTTCGATGCCATTACATTTCTAGGTTTATCCCTTTGTTTACTGCAATGTCCATTGATTTACTAAATAGCAAGTTTCTATTCTATTGTTTTGGTTGACAAGGTTTAATTTACAAAAAAATAAGTTTCTATGCGTCTAATTTGCTCGATTAGTTAACGTGTGAAATGAGAACTATTAGTACAAAAACTCATAATTAACTAATTTATATAAGTATAGTTGATAATTAATTTAATAATGTCTTTTTCTTTTGTTTAAAGTAAGTTTTATGAAAATTCGGAATGTTTCGCTATTACCTTTCAAACAAGGTGGGATAAAAGTTACGACTTTTGGTCCTACTTGTTTACACAAGTTTGGTTAAATTTTGTAGATAATTAGGAAAAGTTTGGTTTAATTTACAAAGGAGTTAGAATGTCTTTTCTAGACTCTCTTTTAGACTGTAACAAAATATTACAGTCATATTTTTTGTTTCATTCATTAACTTTTTCTTCCAAACTGAGAATAGCAATAGAATACAAATCAGTTTTTGTGTTTACTAGCAGTAATTCATTTTTTTATACTCCTACACATACAAAGTTAATTATTAGTTAAAATACAATAGTTATGGTCCAATATTTGTTGTTTTTAATTAGTAAAGTAGAGTGTATGGTACTTTGAACACATCACCACTTAAGATTAGGAGGGAATGTGGCCAAGCGCTAGTTTATTTGCAATAATAAACATAGAGATTTTATATTTCTAATTTTAAAAAATTGAATGTATCTGTGTGAAATTGAATTGCCATTAGAGGCTATAAATGCATGCCAGCGGTTTACTAGCCAGATAAAACAGAATCCCTCTACTTCATGCATCATAATGTCACATCTAACAAGAGGATGACATTTTTCATTGGTTTAAGTTATTAAGCTTAAACTGTAGTCTGTACCGATTATGTTGAGCTGTGTCATTCAATTAATATATTTTCCCTGCACTATCATAGAATGATAGTAAGTCTCATTTATTAGTTTTTTATTAAAAATATGTTAAAATTTTTTAGGCTTGCAACAAATATTTGGTTACTAATTTGTATGCGGAACATTCAGCCGCATATATAACATTCTGCCGAATACTGAATATCTACATACTATTCGACCATATACTTAAATATTATATTTTGTTATATGGAAATACTTGGTAAAATTTATATAAAAAATTGGTTCATCTATACTATAATATAATATTATACAGAGGAAAGATTTGTATTTTGTAAGTATTCGATTCACGTAAAAACTACTGGGCCGATTTAAAAAATTCTTTCACCATTCGAAAGGTAATTTATCTGTGAGTAACATAGGCTGTATCTATTATTATATTTTAATTTCATGGGGACGGAGTCGCGAGCCACAGCTAGTTATGTATATATTCATATTTTCATTACTCTTATAACCATTTACGTAGTTGTTCATAACTCAAGTATATGATCATCTTGTGTATTAGAAAAGTTAAGAGAATTTCTATGTATTTAAATTATTTTCATAATAAAAATTTAGAAGGGGAAGGTTGACACTGATTTTTCTGCATTTTTAGAAAGTTTACTTTATTTTTTCTCGTAGATCATCCCAGCTTGTCGTAGACTAGTAACGATAGTTTTGTCGCTAAAATCTCGCTGAATACTTTTGTCTGTCAGCTATTCGGTCAGGGAGCTCGCCGATTATTTGGTATACTGCCGAACATACTATTTGTTGCAAGCCTATTTTTTTTATTACTGCCAGTAAAGGTTATTTTGTTTTTATCGTTTATTGTGTTGGAAGCACGTGGAGTGTTAACATCCGCCGCTAGCATATGGGACACCTGCCGAAGTGGGGGGCGCGCACCTGCCCAACAGATGTTTCGCTCCCCATACAAAAACATTCATAGGGCAGCGCAAGGGACCGACCTTAGAGCTTCTAAGGCAATTACTTTAAACGGACACGTGTCGTCTTTCACGTATATGTAGGTACTTTGAATAGTGCGTATTCGTAATTTTTTTTTTTATTAAACCTTATGAAATAAATACTTCGTGGTTGCTGTTTGGTTGAGTATAGTTTACTGAGATTTCCATTTTTTCTTATTCGTAAACTAGTTAATTTCGTAATATATCGAAAATATCATTTATGTGAGCTATATTTACTGTGTTAACTGACTCAAAGAAATTAAAGCGGGTGCATTAAGCTGTAGAATTTCTTTGTTTAACGAGTCTAATTTCAACTGCCAGCGTTGCGAGCGCTGCGGTGACCCCTACAATGAGTTTAATTAAATGTGCTAACATTGTTCGACATTAGGTTTCAATGAAATATAAATGACGAATCCAGAGTCTATTTTAAGACATTCTATAATACTTCCACATTCTATAGTTGTTGCAATGTAACGATAAATGATAACTTTATGTATAGTATCGTATCTCCTGATGTGCCAACTCAAACTCAGGGTAATGTAAACAAAGAAGGTTTCTAAAACAAATGTGTTAAATAAGGCAGCCGGTAATTCTTTAACCCTATTAGTTCCCCTATCAACCTCTAGGCACACGCCGCTACGTAACTCTTAACGTCCAGGCTAACTCGATTCGTATGGAAGCAATCGAATTAAATTGCTCGATATAGTAAAAGGGTGCTTTACGTAGGGATGTGTTCATATGCTTATATGTGTTAACATTGTGTTTTTTTTATCATAAGAATTGTGTCCAATTATTGGATGTTGAACCCGCATTATAGGAAAGGTTTTTCAAATTGTATTGCCTATACAAAAGAAGTTCAAGGTAGTAACTGTTTAGTACAAATTAAGTCATGTAAGTCAATCAACGGATATGTATCCTCTAAGAATCCAATGTCTTTGTTTGAAATAAATAAGGAAATAATTTAATCTGTTAGCAAAAAGTACAGACAGGGGAAGTAGGATCTCTCGTGTTAATAGAATCAATGAACCGAAAATGCTTAATGTTCAAATGTCTGGAGTTCCTTCCTCTTAGGTCATTAGTCGTGTGCAAAATATACTTTACGACAGCTCAATTGACGTTCCATTGTTTATTCTTCCATCGACACTTAGTGTGATTTTTTTATTTCATTTCTATCAATTGATTTTACAAATGCGTAAAGTAATGAATATTTGGTAGCAGGTTATATTTTATTCACGTTTGCCCTTAAGAAACCTCTATGCAAGTTTGGCAGCCCTGTTTATGCGTGTGTTGGCATCGAGGTCGTTGACCCTCCGTTGTTCAGTTCGGCCTTGTTCGGTGTACTTCGCACTTGGCCAAAATCTCCGAGGACGTTACGCGATCGTAAATCACGCCCAATAACCACTTGATGCCTAGTTATATCTTAAGATTGTCATGTGTTTAGTGGAACGAATAAATTCCGTGATAACTGACGTCACTGTACTTGTTTACTCACGTTATCGATCAGTTGACTACGTGACAGTTGACACTGTTCTCTAGAATGCGTATGTTGTAGTTTAGCAACCAGAGTACAGTCTACAGGTTCCGTGTTCGATTCCCAATACATAGTGTACAATTTGATGTAGTTAAAACTTTTTTAACCCATGTCTATAGTTGTGTATGAATACTAAATCGATCGTCTCTACATGCATAATATCGTTTGTCTTTGTTCTAATTTTACTATAGCCTTTATTTTATATTACGAAAAGAGAAAAATGTTGTTACATCTTATCATTATATTGGGAATTCCTCGCTATATGTAAACGTTGTATGTAAAACCCATGCTTATAATTTTTTGGGATTTAACGCGATAATTCTTACTTAGCCAATTTATTTTTTGCGTAAAAACAAATGTTTCAGATGTTAATTATATATTGGGTTTTAACATGATGTAAATGTTATTTAATAAATTCCCAAACATGTAAAGTACCTACGGTACGTATTTTACTGTTATAGTGTAAATATTACTAAGATAAAAAATATTCGAGCAACATGACTCGTATTGTTTTGCTAACTAGAATATAGTACGGTACTAAGGTATACATACCACTCTGTGCCGCACTCACAGTCATTTAATGGTCACTTAACCTTTCTTTGTTTAAATTTGAATTATATTATACAGGACCGGATTCTTTTGTTATGTTACATTGTAATTAATTTTAATATAATAGTTACGAACATTACATTTAAAGTTAACCTTAGTGAGATACAATAGGGGCAAGGTTGATTGCGCCAAACTGCGCAGAAACAGACACTTCATTTTACTGCGCAACACAACTTTACGTTATTAATATATTACTTGTGATAATATCAACTTTATGTATTGTAAATCAATACTCGTTGATTCGATTTGTACAAGTCATAATTTTTTGTTTTCTTTGTTTATGGCATACAAATAAATTAAACCGTTGGTTTTATCAGTCAACTTTTTCTTGCCGGGGTTATACGGATAATCACATATAGTTATATGATGACGAAGTTCGAGAGTAGCCCCAGTGGTAGAGAAGGTAAGGAGTAAAAGGTTGGCATGGTATGGACATGTTACGAGAAGCGATGAATCGCATGTAACAAGGAGAACGTTAGTTATGAGTGTGGAAGGGTATACCGTTAGAGGTAGATCTAGAAAGAGATGGATGGATTGCGTGAAAAGTGACATGTTTAAGAAGGGAGTGATTACTGAGATGACGTATGATAGAGTCATGTGGAGGACAAAAACCTGTTGCGCCGACACTACGTACTTACTACACTATGTTCTTCGTCTTTCCTTGACTCCAGTGAATTCAATTGGGAAAGACTGGCGTTCCTTAAACCAAGCTACTTGATTCTTAAATAGCCGTAATTTTTAACGTAATTTTTAACTTACAAATTACTATGATCGATACTGATTTAAAATCTCATTTCAAATGGTGTACAAAAAACGCTCCTTTCTGTTAATCGCTACGTTTTCAGACTCGGCGTCGATTCCGTCTTAATTTCCGGTTGTACGAAAAAAAATTGGACCCGTTGAGCCGCCATTGACTAAACGCCAGCGAAATGTTCAATAAATGGAATGATCGAGATAGAATGAGATAACTGCCAGCTTTTATATTTCCATCTCTGTTTTTTTTACTAAATGTAATTTTGAAAATCTCCACCAGTCATGCGACATGCATTTAAATGATACACGTATATTCTAGTAATTAAAAATGAATAGTTTTACTGAGTTTTTTGTTAAACCCAAAAATAAAACTCAACATTGACGTTTTTGTTTTTTAATTGCTTTTCCGCGCAACAATAGCTAATGGTTCACCGTGGGTAATGTGTTACGTTGAAGTCGTATGTAATTGTAATTGCTATGTGTAATGTTTGGTTTTCTAAGTCGAGATTATTATGTACTAAAATTCAGTGATTAAATCATTTTGACATTGTGACTGGATCGTGGTAGGATTCAATAGTCGATTTCAGCCTTGACTTTTAATATTGCTTAAATTACCTCTCAGTACAACAAAATTTTGTTCAATCTAAGTGTGAAAGCGAGATAACAAATGTGTATCTTTGATTAAGTTAGACTTAGTTTAATGACATTCGGCCAGTTTTATGAGGGTGCTAGCTGTATCCCTCGGCTCCGTCCGCGCGGAATAAAAAAAAAATAACTAGGATATGTGTTTTTCCAGACAGTATTCTACTTATGTGGTAAATGCAGCTGCTAGGAAGATACCTCCTAACAGACATCCATCCATCCAAACTTTCTCATTTGTAATATTAGTATGTTGTATTGTGCATAAAGATTTGCCTGGTATATTGCAATAGGCACTTAAAGGTCGGTGAAAACCTACCTCAATTGGGTTAAATCGTGAGATCTGTATACCAGGCATCAAATGGAAATATATACGGCCTGTAGAAAGTGACCGCGTGGATCCAAATACTGCTTGTAACGAGATCGTGACCGTGCGAACGGCGAAAGTGAACAAACACGAGGGGGAGATGGGGGGAGGGGGGTAAAATTGCACTATTATATGTATTATCTTGTATTGTTAGTTGTGTGCCTATTTCGCAATTAAATCAAGCTTATGTTAGGTTTACACGAGGGCAGAACGGTTAAGTAGAGTTGTAGACAGTGAAGTATTGTTATTGTTTGAACGCACGGTTACTGCCAAAACAGTGCTTTTCTGTCGCAGCGTTATCCGTAAAACTCACGTTGTTTAGCCTACCTTTCCGTCTTCGTGTGAACTTTAAGGTAAAACTATCGAAACAATGTTATACAATGACTCGCAAGCATTACGATATGTTTATCTATTGTTCTAGTGATGGGTATTACGAAATACAATACTAGAAATAACAAATACAGAATCTTCGCTGTTTGCCTATTTGTCATTTAGACAATGAAAATCTTAAACTATGTTAAGTGCACTATGTTACGTTATAGAGATACTATAGAGTAGTTTAGTTTTTTATGCAAAAAACATGTTTGTGAAGTACCAACAAATTCCGTCACTATATACATGATTTTCTCGACAGTAAAGGAATTATGTAAAAAAAATTAATGACTAGTTTATAAATTTGGTCACGTTGTGAGATGATATCGTTTCAAGGACTGTGACATAAATTTTTATAACAGTCAATAAAAGTTATACTAAAATTATAGAATATAATTATAGAAGTACATGTGATGTTGGAATAGATTGTACGCTAAATTGATATCGAAGTGTCTAAAAGTAACAAACTCGACCAAATAGAATACTAAATATACTTGTCATTCATAAATTCTTTACTGAAATTGTTAAATCTTAGCACTGTTGTTCTCATGTCCTATCGTATAAAAGAATGTACCCTTATCAATTTTAACCGTAAATCACTATGCAATATGTGAATAAACTGCCGCCTCGCAGATATGAGTCAATAGAATTCTGGCCGCGTAGGTGTGATTCTTTAAACTTCCGTCGTCGGCGTCAGTGGACCGGACATGGAGTAGCCTTTTACCGTCGTCATGTTACGTCTTCGCACTCGATGCGAATGTCTGATTCACCTATCCGTAGTAATTCGCGGAACCGACTATCAGGTAAAACGAGTTTGAGTTAATTCAGATCGGTATCGTGTGAAGCAATCTGGGCGAAATTAAAATGTACCGGTAGACGGAGCCTAGACTGGGAACGAATAATTGCATGTAGACATGCACGGACACGGAATAGAATTTATATAATACAATAGTCTTTTGCATTTTTAAATTTATATCGATTAGAGATTAATTGATACAAAGCATCAATTGGACCACTATTTCACGTAGCTCCCCTATTAATTACCTTTGTTTGGGTCAGTATTGTATTTGATGTTACCACCATACTAGATCGAGTTTTCCTCATCTTAGTCTCCAGTTTTACAAACAACTTGTCCGGCCTTACTTACTTTATCACCTGGTTACCGCGTAAGTTAATTAGGTCATAGAGTTTAGACCTCACGTCATAGCATAATTATAAATTGTATATTTGTTAAAAGCATTAAAAAAACTTTATTTTATCTCGATAAAAAAGTTTTATATTCAAGAGCAAAATAACGTAAGCACAAAATCTCCCATAGTGTGATAATAGTATTGGGGGATTCACAATTGGTAAATTATAATTACTCATTCAGTTCTCAGATTCATGAGGTGTTTTTTTCTACCAAACATATTGAGTTATCGCCTAATAGAGGTTATGACCCCGATGACCCTATGACAGGGATGGCGAAACTTTACGTATCAGCGTGCCATTTGTCAAATGAAATGTTTAATGTGGTTATGGCATGCCATGAAATAATTTTGATTTTGTCATTGTAGAATACATTCCGTACTGTAGGGATCACTTTGTTCGCTGCTCATCAAATACCTACTTCATACTTTTTTCGTAGTGCATAATGAATTTTGTGATCAGTGACATGCCTATAATATTGTACAGCGTGCCATTGGTTCGCCACCTCTGTCCTACGATATATCATTTGTGAAATTCAAATCGAAATGTGATTTCGTTGAAAGATAAGTGTTTCAAAAAGTAATAATAGATGGCCGTGGGCTAACGAGTTGGTAATTATAAATGTTTTAAAATGTATGCGGTATCTTCAATCGATAGTTCTTAAGGTACTTAATAGTTTTTTATAAGTTGGTAGGACATCTCATATCAACTCTTAATTTAACTTGAGTAGTACTCAGAATATAACTGTGCTATTCATTATTTAATAAAGAATTAATTCGCTCTAACGTTTTTTTTTACCGGATTACGATTCATTTTACATGGAATACAGGATTTATCATTTTCAGTTTAAATTCAATGTTTTGTTACACAGTTCTTTAGTAACCATGATGTCATGCTAAACGCTAACGTTAGGCTGACTACACTTTGTTCTAGAGGAATCTATTTCGGATGTAACAAAGCAGGTCAGGCAATTCGTGTCAGGCACTGACCACTTAGAGCCTAGCTGATAACGCTTGGATTGTATGTTTAGGGCATAAGTGACCTACTTACCCCTTTGCAGAGCGCAGTAATAGCTAAAGATAAGCTATCGCTATTACGATCGATATCGTGCTAAACAAACTGTTCCAATTGTGACCAGTACCATCAAACAGCTTTCTTGTTGCTATAGTCACGATTGTCCAAATTGTATTACCTCTCAAAATTATTGATGACTCGAATGTTGCCAACACTTGAGGAAGCGGCCAAATATGTCTCGTGCGCAATATTTACTATAACAAATCTCATTCCATCCTATCTGTATAGGTATTTTAATTAATAAGGCTATTTTTTTTTTGACAAATCAAAATTGTTTTGTATTGCGTTGAATGATGCATATCAATATTAATATTTTTTAAACGCGATTCGCATTTTTTAATATACTTTTGATGTTGGTTAAGGAAATATTTCTACCAGCGCACCTTTGAACCGGATAGTCTACGTGGGATTTTCCTTAAACGGGATTTAGAGTATACGTTTTTTATTTCGATTATTGAATGAGGAATTTTAATCTTGTAATAACAATAACAACTCATTAGCTCAACTCTCAACTCAACGCTCTTGCTTGTTTTATTATATAGCGATTTTGATTTGCGATATAACATTAGCGGGACATGTTTTGACAAAATCTAGACACGAAGGGCAGATAAACTTAGCTATCAATGTGAAAACTATAAAACATAGTAGGTTTTGATAATTTGAAGTACTGTATACATGTAAGTTGTAAGAAGTTGACCGCATCGTTTCAGTGGGCTTACGTAAGTGTTCGGTGCATCGGCCTCAAACCGGTTTTGTCGACTGTTCATAACTTACTCCGGTAATCTTGACCCACAGCTGTCCGCCACTATACACGTTTTCCTTTCTCAGTTTTGACCGTAGATGTGAAGATTGGCTCCTATCTCCGGAAATTGGTGGGTGTTCGTGGGCGTGGATTATCATGAAATCAACTCGCTCTACTATTGTTTATTATCTTTTATCTTGTACCTTTTTATTTGGTAATGTTTCCGAGCGCCCTTAGAAATTAAATCACGTATTATATGGAATTTTTGTTGTTATATCACGACGTAATTGTAGTACTGGTTTACATTTTACTTTCAAGACAAGGACAGCTTCATTCTGACACAAATTCTCATTCTATTTACTTGACATGGAATATTAATTCGCCATATTGCGCAAAATTATGGAACTAATTCCTTTAATGAATGGCGCATAGCACAAGAAAGTGATGTCACAAAAAAGGCGGTTGACAGACACGCCCCAAGTCTATATTTAATAATTAGTTGGTTAGGCTAAAAATCTTCTATTCCGTATTTGTGCATGTTTTTTTTTCATTCATTTCAGACATTCATAATGTTGTAATAACAATTTCCTGATATTTCATGTAACTTACAATTCAACAAAAAAATGTGACATACGGTGATAAAAATCATTAAATTTAATCAAATTAGAGTATAATCCACTATCGCATTCCGTTTTTAATGAATTATATTTATTGCGATGTGAACCCCTGTATCTGTTCAATGCAGGAGTGAATTTATGACCACTGTTGTAGGGAGAAGACTCAAGGGTGCACCCCAAAGTTCCTTTCTCACAGACTAAAATGATTGCCTTTACTGTTTTATTACTCTGTATGCATTTTTCTTCTATTTAATGTAGTAAATGCTACATTAAAAAGTGTAAGAAAGTAAAAGAAATTTTTAAATCTAAATTCACCATGTGAAATCATTGAACGGACATTTTAAGAACATTTTACTACCGTACCCGGCAGAGTTAGCACTTAGGGCAGAGAAGTACATCTGTTGTATTTTACAAACGTATTGCTTTTGGAGTAAAACAATAATTTAATTAATGTATTTTATTTATTTCGCAGTGCTGCGGACAGTGCGGACTCACCTATTCTGGAGGAGGCCGGTGAGAGCGGCTCCGAACAGAAACCAAAGCCGCTCGTCAAATATGGCGAACTTGTTATACTTGGGTAAGTAGATTTGTTGCTAATAGGGCTGTCAATATACCACTGAAAACAATAAAATAAACAACCATAGCCCTTGATCTTTAGTGATAAAACTACATCCATCTGAGTACTTTACACTATCCATTTTGACCCTAAGACTGATGTTAAACTGGTAGCCTGAATATGCGTACAAGTCTAGGGGTAGCCCTTGCTTATGTTTAGTCTGTGAACAGTAAAACATTGGAATTATGATTGAAATGTTCTTAGAACATGATTCATAGTATAAATGGTTATTTCCCATACACATTTTAGTTTTACAAAAAAAATAGGGATGTATGTATTTCTTGGTGTTTGTGACGGAAACTCCAACCGACTGTGGTAGGTAAAGATGATATTTTTTTTACGATGAATTCTTACAAGTCGATCCTATTCTACTCCATTCGGTTGTTGTCTTTTTTTATCGTTTAAAAGGTGTTCACTTTAATTCAAATATTTCCGCGTGGATTTGGCTGAGATACGTTTTATGACTGTGTGTGGATTTCCCTTGACCAGTGAGTCAACGATGATTGCATCTACCCTTGTTGGATGCATAGTACACATCGGACACGCAAATGCCAGTTTTAATGATATAGTTGTATTGTAACAGCGATTCTTCTTATTAAATGACAACATACAAAACGGAAACATGACATGCGTTGATGTTTTGTTTTGTAGTTAAAAACTTTATACTGAAATAGTATTTTTTTTACCTCGGAATAATTTAATAGGAATTGTAATAACGTGTGACGGATTCCTTTATGATATTTTCGAGGCTTAATGACATGACATTAGACGAAATTCCAGTCAATTTACGATGGGTAATCCAATTAATAGTCTGCTATTACCGAGAAATAGACTGGCGCGACACATGTATAAGTCATAAAGAAAGAAAGGGGCATAATTCCAGTTAGAGAAGTGGAATTCTACGGTTGAAAGGAGCATTTGACGTTATAAGGTCTCCAAGAACGTAGCGTTACCTTAACACTTACTTATATTAGCTCGTTGGTTACTCATCTTCAACACATGTCCCAAAACACATCTACCACATGCGCTTGCATGTTAAAACTTGTACGAAGAGTGTCTGAATCATCACATCGACTCTTTTGGATTTGGTTAGTCATGGTGTTTCTTATGAGTACAGTTGATTACGTTCGCGGTATCCCACTTGCAGAAAAAATTGCCTTGCATCTCGGAAAGAACTTAAACCTAGCTCCTTCTATTTGGTGTTATAGATGTTTTGATAACATCAAATACACTTTACGCATAGGTGGTATACGCTAATGTAATTTGTTGTTCTTTTTGGTTTGAAAACGTACAAGAAGAGACGATTATTGAATTAAAAGTGAAAGACCGCAAGCAAACACCACTGTACGGTGTTTTACAGTTATCGATGTTGATTTAAACGTATTTAACGATTATCTTTATGAATGCTTATTGTATGAGTTTTATTTCATGAAATCTTCTGATAAGTAATTTATGCGTGGTTTAGTAGTCAGAATATTTAGCAGGTAACGCATTTGTTTCTTTCCTTGATTTAGTATTTAACTATAATATATTTTCCAAAGAAATCGTTACCAATTAAAGTAACCCGGTTTAAATGAATGGGATCACGGTAAATGAGTTTTTTACCGCTCAGATATGATTAAAAGCCGGTTTTTGTAAATAGGACTTACTCAAAAATATTCATTATTTTGTGTATAAAGACATAACAGTTGTTAATTTTTAAGTATGTTTAAAAAACGTCTAACCCTAGTTAGGGTAGTTTAGTATAATTGTGCATGTTTTTTACACTGTAAGATGACAAACGAGCAAGAGGCCACCGGAAATAGCCAAAATAGCGGAGCGACCGCTGTCCTTAGACACACGCACCTGCAGATGCCTTGTCAACATTTCATCAACAGCGGAGAGGAAACAGAGAAAGAGAATATTTCTCCTACTTATACATCTTACCCCCTGGCAAATCCACATTCCCATCTTTTCCATGTACGAAAAGGGTGGAAAGGGGAAGTGAACTAAAATTAGGCCTCCAGGAAGCAGTGCGGCAGTTAATGATATACACACGGTTAACCTGACACATGCTAGTTCTTTCTATATTTGCTACGTGTGATTTTCCTCCCATCAATTAATCTATATTTCTAAAGGCCGGTGTCATTGGACCCGATCAAGGCCATAAACGTAACCAGGTTAACGTACAAAGGCTAGCGTTATTGCGCATTCCTTCCGATTCTATGATTTTTCGCATCACGATCTGCGCTATTATGGTAACACACGTTAGGTTTACAACTACATTTTTAACATTGCGGACACAATTGACATAATGGAGTTTCATAGTAGCTGTTACAGTTTATTGGGTTTGCTTGTTATGTTGTTAAAATCGCCATGCAAAAACTAACGTGGGTGGCTTGCATTATTTCTTTCTCGGAGCGAAGTCTTTGTGTAAGACTTCTTTGAAAAAAAAATTAATACGTGCTGCACATTTTTAATCATATTTCTTTCGAGCATTACATAAAGGTTTACTCGTGCGTTTAATATAGCGTGCTTTTATAATCTCGATACTACGACAATACTTTTATTAAAGTTTATTTCTATGTGATTTATGTTTAAAGTTAATTAAAAACTTTGAAGATATAGTAAAATGTATAGTTAACATACTTATATTTTAACACCCGGTCTCGTTCTCTGTAGAAGGTCTGCTCTTATCTATGTCTAAATAGCAAATCTAAATCCTGCAACTAGCTACCCTTGAACATGAAGGTTCTAATTCACAAAATAGTCAATGTATGAAGATCCTTTCGCGTTATGACGCGTAATCCCGAAGGCCGTCGAAGTCGAGGGAGACCAAAGCTCCGGTGGATAGACGGCATAAATCGAGATGCGAAAACCGATGGCATAGCAAACTGGAGGACCGTGGCCAGAGATAGGCCGAAATGGAAAAAGTTGCTGAACCAAGCCAAGGCCTAAAAAGGGCTGTAGAGCTATAGAATAAGATCTTTTCGTTTTGAGTTTTGTTTCTTATACATTAGTTTAAGAATCAATTGAGTTGTAAATAGTGGTAATGTAATGAACGTAAACACATAAAATGTTATCGGCCCCTGTAATAAATCATTCAAATCGACAGATTGTTGGCGCGTGTAATCCATTACTGGTCGCGTTGGCAATGAACGTTATAATGTTGCAGTTGCACCTGACGTGAACAGCGTTGGGATACGCTGCGGGATCTTGAACTTAGGCCAATGTTTCGCTCAGAATAACTAATTAAAATCAATAAATCCGACTAGCCATATAGCAGTTCGATAAGAATTACGAAACGAATGATTCTCGAGGATCGTTTCAACCCTGTTTGCGACAAGGTCCCAATGGAATTAAACCTAAGCGCGTCTTCGCGTCTTTCCTACGACGAACTAGAACTAGAAGTAGTCTTTTACCTTCTAGTCCGTCGTAGGAAAGCGGTCGTAAAATCTTTACCGCCCGTTCCAAATAAACACCTTGATTTTATTAACAACTAGCTATTCCTATGGTAAAATTGGCCCAGTAGTTTTGGAGTTATTTCAATAATCTTTATATTTTACTGTTTTTTCTCTTGTAGCAAACTAGCTTTGGCCCGCGGCTCCGTCCACGTGGAATTTAAAATAAAACAAATGTAAGTAGCCTATGTGTTCTTCCAGACTATTCCCTACATCTATACAAAATTTCATTAAAATCCGTTCAGCCGTTTAGGATACAAACTCTAACAAACATCCATCCACCTAAACTTTATAATATTAGTATGATTGTCGAAATCATGGTTTGATCTTAAGATCAAATGATAGACTTTGATGTAATAATGTTTACGGTTTACGCAAATTACTTTGCAAAATAATACTAATGCGCGTCTAAATGATTGTCCTAGATAGTCGCGGAGCGTGAATCTTTGTAATCATCACTGTTGGACCGTGGACCGTTATTTGACTCGTAAGTACTGGCTACTGTCGATTGCTCGAAACGGTATTATAAAGGTTAAAATATTTGTTTCATAAATTTATTGCTTCTGTGTCGCAGGATGACTGTCTATCTGATCTCATTCTACGTGCTTTATAAAAAAATCATGTATTTTTTAAGCTAGACTTAATGCTTTGCGAGAATTATTAAAGTAGTAAGTAATGGAAGCGGTAATAGCCTAATGGTTAGGGGTATGGATTTCCGATTATTTAGTCAAGGGGTCGAATCCAGCCATTCGACTAATACCGTAAACCATTCCTAGTATAAGTCAAGAGCTTAGGTGGAAAGGTACAAGTGATATTTGCTAATATTTTATTTAAAATTACAATAAAGTAGGTTTACAGACAATTTATATACGTTCTTCGTTCGTGGTCAATGTTTCGAGGTCACATTGTTTTATTATCATGAATTGTTTCCAATTTATAAACTTTCAATGGAAGTAAGTATAAACTGCGAAAAATAGCGCACGGTATTCAAACGCATACAGGACATTGATAGTATAGTAATTTTATTCCTTCAAATATTCCATAAATAAGTAACCGCCTTGATTAAGTGTTACTTAAGACCTTTATCACTGTTATTTTATAAAGGTTGATAATGTATACCTAATGTTTTCTTTGGCAATCCTGTAACGTACAAGTAAAAAGAGACGTAGCACACAAGCATCTAAATGGTTTAAACTCTAATACCTATCAATTATGTATGTGTTCGAAGCCGGGTTTAAAGCAATTAAAACCAGCAGTATTAGTTTTGTATGAGAGCAGGCTAACATTAAAAATCAATATTGTTTAAGCATGCTCGTGTTCAAACTGCAATTAATTCTACTCGGAAATGTTCCAACATTTCTCAGTAATGTTTTAAACGTCATTAATACTTAGGTTATAGTGGCTATGCACGCGAAGATTTCTCACAAGTTTTGTACACAAAAATTCCGCTACACATTTAACGTTAGTTTTACCTATTTGACATATTGACATCTCTGATAGACAATTATAAAATTGTGATCACATGTTTTGCAGGCGAAAATCTACCATATACACATATACTATGACTTGATAGTGGTAGTGGCAATTCTAATACAACGGTTAAATTCCTTTCCAGCTTACCCTTTAAAAAAAGTTCTACCTGACCAAATGGAGCGTTACGTGTGTAGCTGTCATTATAATAGACGGAACCGGCATCTGCATGTTATTTAATAGTTACAACCAACGAAGTGATGTAGTTTTTTATTGCTAGCGTTTAAATGCATTAATTCCGCAACCGGTCTCATCGCGGTGTAATGTTAGCTCAAAGGTCAAGATCTAGAAGTATCTAGTTATAATAGCAATCTGGTTACATCTTGTGTAGAAATGTAGGCAAGGCCAAGCTTACGTTACTCTGTTTAATCGGAAGATTACATTTTGGAAATTTGATCTCAATTTAAGTGTCTCATTTTCAATGTTGTTTAAAGTTTCTGATACTCTAGTCTAATCCCTGAAGGTGATCGAACTGAATTATCTTATCTCAGCTGCAAGTTGCTTAAATTATTAACTCAAACCATAGAAAACTTATTTTTTTGCACCTATTTAAAATATATTTAGCACCATGCAATAAAGATAATATTATAGAGGAAAGATTTGTATTTTTCTATGTATTGAAATCACTGAAAAACTATTGGGCCGATTTCAAAAATTCTTTCATCATTATAAAGCTACGGCATCAGTGAAACATAGGCTATATTTTTTAATTTAACATGAAGGAAGTCGCGAGCAACAGCTATTTTAAAATATATTAAGCATTAGGCAATAAATTAGATTATTACGATGTCTGTTAGCCTTAGAAGGTTTTGCAAGATAACAGTAATTAATTATATTTATTACGATTGCTTACTTCGTGATCAAGGAAAGAGACCGCCAGCCTTGTTCCTTAAGAGGCTTAAGTACATTCTCGTTATTAGTGCGATGACTTCCGTGATATTGTGATAAGTCTTTGTTGAGCTAGACACGTAGCTCATCGCAGCCTATAAGACATTATTACAGAGTATATTTCTTTCACGTCTTGTGTTAAGAAATCCAATACTATCTAGTATGAATCAGTTTTATTTGAAAATTTAATAGTATCTGAGATCGTAAATGTCTTTGCTTAACTATACTTTTGCCTTGGAATAATCGGAATATGCGATGTCTTTGTTACAAAAGATCTAACGTTTTTACTTCATTGTTTTTCAAGTTTATTAAGTTACTATGTGGAATATTTTAGCGATATCATACTAATATTATAAATGCGAAAGTTTAGATGGGTGAATGGATGGATAGATTGATGTTTGTTAAAGTTTGTAGCCTAAATTGCTGGACGGATCTCGATGAAATTCGGCATATATGGCATATAGCCTAGAAGAAAACATTTACTTTTGTTTTTTTTATTCCACGCGGACGGAGTCGCGGGCGAAAGCTAGTCTTTTATAAAATCTTTATTTCATGAGTGTATATAACGAGCTTTCATACAAAAATATTACCTTTTGTGACATAAGAAGCTTAATATGGTATTAAAGTTACAAGTTGCAGGTTCTTTTGATACATATAAGATGGAAGGATTACGGGAATACAATAGAAAGGCTTAAGGATAGACAGGTAAATAGAATGTTTAGTACATATACTTTTAAAATGCATTATGCAAGATTAAAGTATTCCGAAATACGTTACTGAGTTGGAAATCTTACAATTATGGTTATACATTTTTTTCTTAAATACTAGTCCGATGTACAAATAGTAAAAAAAATGAGTATTATTTTTGTAACCAATGCATTTGCAGAAATCATTTTTTAGCAGTGACATTAACTTTAATAATAATTTACGTTATTTCCTTGAGCGTTTCAATAATCCGCATTCACTTACATAATTGTTTGTTTTGCAGTCTCTACTACTATCGATCCAATGCCCTTGGGAGTTGGCATACGATCACAC
Organism: Papilio memnon; assembly: GCA_003118335.3. Classification (NCBI taxonomy): domain Eukaryota; kingdom Metazoa; phylum Arthropoda; class Insecta; order Lepidoptera; family Papilionidae; genus Papilio; species Papilio memnon. The sequence continues at coordinate 791,871 of LD700013.1, read as the reverse complement.
TAACGACCTTCATATTTTGATTCAAAACTTGACAATTTTCGATAAAGATTTTTAATTACAATAGATGATGGACGAAACCTAGAAGGATCCGAACACAACACTCTTCCTTCTTCAACATTCATAGATCTAGACATACATTGCTGTCAAGTGCTCTTGATACCGCCCTGCTTGAATATCTCATCATAATTCAATAAAAAGATAATTTATCATTGTTAAGTCTTCCGATTTAAGATCTATTCGAAGCGCAAATATTGAGTAAATCATTCCCCGTCATGTGTATGCTTATGAAGAGTTGCTGTAAAAATAACTCATGTACAAAACCCTTAAGAATGTTAAGCTCTTCGAAGCCTGTTGTGTTATGGTAACAGATAGGTAATCCTATTACTCGTCTTACAGCCCGCTTATAAACTGTAACTTTACCTTTATTACAACATATATCTTAAAGGCCATTCATCCTAGGGTTCTTTAAAATTAGAAATAAAATTATTATAATAAATTCACGATTCAATTGTATTTCAATGGATATTCCCTTTACGATAGTTTTCGGCTAATTAGACAATTACGTGCCTGCCTCTATACTAAAGACTTTTGAGGTATCCTACGTGAGACTAATGTTTTCTGACTCAGTAATTCGATCATTGTTTAACGTAATTGCAAATTAAAGTTTGGTTTCTCGAATCTTGATATTAAATATTCGAAAATTGTACAAATAATGCGGATATTATAAACACTTGAGACGATCTTCACAATTTGCGGATTCAAAACTCTCGCACCGAGTGTTGTTGGAGTCGCCGTTTTTTTATGGACTCTCTTTGAAATTTTATTGAAATCTTTCAATGGAAAAAAATGGGCGTTGAAGCGTTGGCGTCGTTACAGCATTGCACTCTGACCTTTGGATATACGCCAAACTGATCTGCTACTCTAGACGTTGGCATTCAGCCTTTCGCACAATTGTAACTATGTTATTTACTATCCTTTTACGTAATACTTATGAATGAAGCGATACCGATCACATTCATTTATGGAAATGTTTAATATATATGTGAGATACTTTATAAAGATCGTTTTTTTCTCAACTGGTACTATTGAAAGAAAAAATCGGTCGCCTACCGTTGTCGTCCTCATTTAGTCCACTTCTTTTTTTTTATAAAATGAATACAGCTTCAATGGCAATGAACAAAATCAATACAAACAAAATACCCCCTACTATGAGACCGTTTTTTTTTATTATATGACCATAAACTAACATTAACATATTTCTCTAAAAAATAGACTCCAGGCCTAATCAGCCTCCTGCTGATTGATGACAATAAGTTGATCAATCATAGAGTTTTCTATGGGTGTATTTTTTTATGTTTTTTTTTAGTTAGTTTGCTTATTACAATTTGTCTATCTAGTGTTGATGTTATTTGAACGTAATAAAAAGGAAACTTAAACATGGTACTTGCAAAACACACTAACATAGACAAAAGAACGATTTCCTTTGAATATCTCGTGAGAAATGAAAATTGACGTGTTTAAACAAGTATCAATTTAACTGTGAGTTTTCACACTAAACTCTTGTATGAAAACATTAACATCTCTCGTATTCTTCTTGAAAAAAAGATAACAATGTTATTCTATACAAATGCAACGGCACTGTAATTTCAGTCAATAAGTCTTCCGTCAATTTTTTCAGTCTATATTCTGTTGTACTTGTTTACTGTCCAGCATTGTATAACGTTATTTTATTCAGTACGAAGCCATTTTATCATAAATTGGATTTCGTTTATTATTAACCCTATATTTAGTAACGTTACGAGACAAACAAGAGTGTTGTTATGCAAAATTGTAATACTAAACTCTTCTTGTTTGTTTTTTGTGGTAGAAACAAACAAGCAAATAGTGACTAAAATGTATAGAGTTTAGCAACATTAACTGGAACATGAATGTCCCGTATATCTGATGCAACACCACATTTCAAGGAAAGATAGGACAAAGGAAAACATAGTGATGCAAATTGCACAATATCTGCGAAAAAATATAGTCAACCAACCCGCACTGAGCCAGCTTGGTTGATTGGCCTAATATGCCTTAGGGTAAGGTATACTTGAGCCCCTCTGTAAAGATGTATTCGAAAAACTATTCGCACACTATGTTGTGTACGTCGCCTTACGTCACTTTGCACAACAAAGGTTGCAGTTGTTAAGCTTCACATGCACGATGCATCCACTTGATATTATCCAATTTCTTTCGTATTGTTGCCGTATTGCGCGTAATGCGCGTTCATTGCGTGAATAACACGAGTAAAGAGCGACCGTATGTCGTCCGGTTTAGTATCGCCATGGCTGTATACCAATGCCGAGTGATAAATAAGCCCACATCACGATAAATATTTAAATATTTTGTAGCATATTTTGTTCATATAAACCACCGCTTCAAATGTAAGAAAATATTTTATCCATCAGGCTAGAAAAATTCCATTGTTTTGTTTTCAAAATAAAAAATATGGTAGAGTTCTGGCATCAGAAACAAAACGATGCGGAGAGGGACCTTGAAAATATATAAAAAGCTTTGTTTTGGCAATAGTTGTTTATCTCTGTCGTGGATTCCACACGTTGGATCTATTCATTTCATTACATCACATCGCTACAATCCACCATGGTTATTCTCACGGAAGTTTAACCTTTCTCATAGTCTTGCACAGCCAGTCGGGTTTTTGTGTTATTAATTAAAAAAAGGACGAAGTCTCGTTATCATCGTATTGTATGTAAATTGTACACGTACGCTTGTCTTTATTGGTTTCTAATGACCTGAATATCAAGTGTTCTAACGCATTGTACAAGCATGCACATATCGTTATTCTTTTATAATTCAAAGACAAGATTCAATGTTTTTAGATCTCTTTAATGGGAATTCAGGAGTGATTATAGCAGTTGTAATAATTTGGATGGTTCTATCTGTCACCCACAATCCCCAAACAACGCTATTCTATTCTGGTCCAGTCACACACGACAAGCTATAATTACTTCTAGACCTACTTAAGTGGTTACGTGATCACTAGGGGAGTCGCTTCTGACTTCCAGTAACTTGACTTATCCTCGAAGTCTTAGGTGCCTCTTATGGGGCAGAAAGCTTCCACAGCGTGCCCATCTCGCTCTATTTATGTCTCTGCGCTTAGTCTCAGATCATGACAGCTGTAGCGACTGATTAAGTAAGTTTGTGAGTGCGTCAATAACAGAGACGTATACTTTCAGGTACAACGGTTATTTGCCGGCGGGCGAGCGCGGTCGGCGACGCAGCAAGTTCGTGCTGTACCGACGGCCGGCTGCTAACGGCGTGCGACGCTCCAAGCACTACGTGGTGAAGACGCCGCACAGCAGTAAAGCCATCCTCGACGCCAGCCAGCACTCCATCTCGTATACGCTCAGTCGTAGCCAAGCTGTCATCGTCGAGTACACGGAAGACCCTGACACTGATATGTTTCAAGTAAGTTATCACTTGTTACTTTTGTGGTCAAAAAAATACGATAGTACTTAATTGTATGGCTAGTCCATAGTATTTGATTGTCATCACGACTGTAACAATTTTATGTTCTTATAACAGATTCTTGTCGTATTTAACTTGTATGATTTATTAATAGTATGGATATACTTAGAATTAATAGACATTTAAGATTTTTTTTTGATAGACTGAATATGTGTTAACTTTGAAGTGCATTTTTATAAATTCACGTGAAGCGTCATTCCAGCGAAACCCACATCCGCTCAGTCCCCTTCGGGTAACATCCGTTGGACGAATTGCAACATTTTCTCAAAGTACCAATCTTTAAAAGTAAAATATAGTTTAATTATACAATCAAATGTATGGATTTCTATGAAAAGCAAATGGATTGTTTTAATACAATACGCTACGCATATCGGATTTCCCTAGCTTAGCGTAATTAACATTTTCTGTATTTAAAGCCCGCACGACAAAGGCCATTGTAAACAGAACAGTTTTACTATACGCCTTCTATACTCACACTTTCAATGCTACTTTAGTTCCGATAAAAAATAATCATAGAGTTCATAATTAAGCAAGATATATTAAAAAGTATGCCACAATAGTAAATAAGAATTAAATTCATTATTCAAAAGCAATCGGTATATGTTATCTTTTTATTTGTCTACGGAATTGATGACAAGATAAGAAGAAATCATATGTTATGTTTTGTTGTTGCACTGTTGATTCCACTGCCTTAACACTTGTATTGAAACATTTTGTTGTTTCTAATGCTTCAAAAAGAATGAGAGGGAGGATAAATGTTGTTATAAAAGTGGTAGAGGTAACTTTACATAGAGAAGTAAAACAAACGGAAGATAATTAAATTGATGACTACTAATTCCCGTAAAAGTTTTATTTAAACTCATTTAAGTTAAAGCGTTGTGAAAACAATTGCTTGAGCAATTTCATCATCTCATATTTGTCAGCACACAATGCTTGCAGTGCAAACACTCGGTGTTAACAAGTCTCGCCCGATAAGCGGTCCCAAGACGCCCTCGACAACACTATGCTTTCGAAACAACCACATAAACATTGTTGTGATAACGAAAACATTTCACAAGCGCACGTGTGCACTTTCAAACCAAGTGATAATGTTTTGTTCTTTAAATATACACGTTTTTTATCTAAATTAGGTCACTTAAAGTTTTAGTTTACTTAAAAACTTCAAGTCACATTAAAATGATACAACTATCATGTGATAGTGATGATACTGGTATCATAGACAATGTAAACACTCGGAAGCTTGTTAACAAAGG
>LD700013.1:753917-773312 GCA_003118335.3 Papilio memnon | reverse complement strand
GCTGTGATTGCTGACATCTTAGGCAACAAAGAAGTGTGTGTTTACGCTTTATTATATTAGTATAGATTTTAACCAGCTTAATTCTTTCACGCTAGGAGACGATTTTATTTAAACACGCCAACATGTTCTTTTATATATTTTTTTCATTAATTTTAGTAATTGAAATCACAGACACGAGCTAGTTAAATAACATTTGGAACAGATTCAGTCGTCTCGCTATTATGTCGCCTACGCTCCGCTACTCCGCCAACTGTCGGTAGTAGGGTAACCACGATTAATTAAAAAACGAAATAATATTTTTAATAATATTATGAAAGTGTGCTTTATTGTTATATCATACAATATATATTTTCTGATTTAATTTTGTGAATTGCCAACTGTAAATTTGAAGTATATTTTGACGAATTATTTTATCAATACTTATGAAAAGTGTAACTGGATATCACGTATTTCTCTCTTAAATGATAATAATATCATCAAATAGATGTTTTTACTTCATATGCTATCTGTTACTGGATCATAGCATTTTATAACTTTTGAAATATTTTTTTGTGTTTCGTATGTGGTCACCCTATTTGAAAGAGGCCTATCGACCGTGTTATATTATGGCGCAGATCGTAGCTACGTACACCGAAGACAGGGGCGTTGAGTTCATTAGCGTACCTACATAAAACTACATAAATAATTGACACGAAATATTTGAACGTCTATATGTGTAGCATAAGGTTTATAAAAAAAAAATAAAACACGCTGTAAATAAATGTATTTTATAATTTACCTACCGCATTTGTCCAATGATAACTTCTGTATAGTTGTAAAACGATAGTTTTTTTCTTGTAGTTTCATGTCTTAATTTTCCTCTAGCAAAACATCGAGACTTTCGTTTTGATATTATATGAATATTTCCAAGCTTAAAAGCGATAATGAGTAAACATCACTGAGTACGTCAATATCGCGTGACGTCATACTGTATACCTTTATTAGACGACCCCACCCTTTGTAATCTTTTTCATAGCGTAACATTCTGTTCTCTCTCTTCCCGGTGCGAATTCATTTATTATTAAACTAGGAAAGGTGGAAATGAGGCGTGCGTTCCCCCGTGACGTCCGTATTTAAATTAACTAACGGTGTTATAAATTATTCCCGTGTATGGAATTAAGGCATGACTATGTTACACGCGATTTTCTGGTTTTGACGGCGAATAATTAAATAAGTTTTCGTTATGCACAAAATTTCTTCTATAATAAATTATTTTGCGATTATTACTGAAGTTAGTAATATTAAATTACTAGAATCATTGATGTAACAGAAAAAAACTAGTAATATTTGATATAGCTGATATAGTAAATTTTCAATATAAATTTGATATGTGTACTCGTAAGAAATGCTTCTTTCATGAGAACGAGAGGAACTCAAAACACTTATGTCTTATTTTAAAGGAGAAAGTGCTGAATTAGACATATCAGTCTTTGTCGTGTTTGCTTTTTAATTGTTATCTATTTCCGTAAAGAAAAGATGTACAATTAAATACATCGCTGTCTGTCGACCGATTAGGGAAGTGTCATACTATCTCGTTTTTCCTGTTCATCGAATGCATATCACATTACTTGTTGAATGAATGTCGTAACTAAAACGTAGGTTTCCACAGATACATTTGTATTAAAAAGGTTGTTATCTCTTTTTTTTTTTTCAATGAAAGGGATAGTAATATTTTTCAAGTGTGGAAAGTGGCAGTGGAAACACACGCCAGCAATAAAATAACGACGCAAACGCAGCGTAAATAATTCTTGACGTATGCATGTTTACATTGAATACTAATTATAATTAGGATGAAGGAAAAAACAACGATATTAACAATTTCTGTTTTTTCCAATTGAAACATTGTGTTAATCAATATTATTATATTTTAATATTACTGCAAATTAAAGTGTCATTTTTGTATGTATAATATTTAGAACGGTATAGCTTTTGATCAAGAACAAGTTTTTTCTGCTAGCAAATATGGTCACGGTAAATATCAACAAAGCCCTTGCCATTGAAATTAAATGTACAAGTTTCGTACGCAGTAACTATTTGTATTTTTTTGTATATTCAAAGCAGTAAGTTGATCTGTACGTTACGGGACGTTGCCCGCATGTTCGCTAACAAAAGATTGTTAAGACCAATGCAGCTCAGCCAGAACTGGTTCAGAATAAGGAAGTGACGCCGTTAACTATGCTCTTACAATCCGAGGATTCAGTCATTTGAACACCAAAATGGCTTGTACGGTTTTTTATATAAGAGTTTAAATTACAAAAATGGACAATGCAGGTATATGTAGGGTTACCATGACTTAATATAGAAAACGGACAATTTGTCTTTCCATTAACAAAGGAAACTAATATTTATATATCCACAATAAGTAATTAGGAAGTAGTAGAGAGAGAAAAACATTGTCCTTTTTGTATAGTCCTTTTAAAATTACGCGTGCTCTGAACTTGTCATTTTTAAGATTATTTTTAAACATTGTCCACACAGATTATGGTAACCATGGTCGGAGAGTACGGTTCAGACGCGCCACCGATCACGTATTCATAAAAGAACCGAGTTGAATAGCGAAAGGGAAGAGCCAGTACTAACCGCCTTTATTGTTGTGAATCCAAAAACTTATCTTTTTAAATCACGAGTTAAGGTACAAAGGTATTTCAAAATTTTCCTCTTAACCCTTTCTGCATTCTTCAGTTTATGTTTCGCATATTTAAAATGCCAAAAGATATCAGATATATAATAAATAAGTTATAGGTTATTTTTACAAATTTTCGATTACTATAATTTGTTTTTCGTTCATGTTTTGTATCGCTGTTGTGCTCTAGTCTTCGTCTCTCTGCGGTCGGGTATCGCTTTCAGAAGGTTCATTATGCGGCTACGGCCAACTGATACCGTCTACTGTTACGCAGGATTATTGTTCTTGTATTACTTTACGCTTTTCTATTTCTTTACCGACAGCATCGTAGAATGAAAACAAGATAATTCTAAATGTATTGTTAGTGATGGGCTGACGCTACAATGTATATTTGAAAAAGTTAATAAGCTATCTTAGTGAACCTATCCTATTTTACTCAATTTCTCAATTCTCCTATTTAAACTTATTTTCTCATTGAGGAAGTAATGGCCTGTTTTTTCCGGAGAGAAATTAGCAATGATCAATGAATTATTAAAAAATAAATAAATAGGACTTTTATTGCCACAAAAAAAACTACATAAGAAATCATACATACAACAACCTTAAAGCTAGTAAAAAAAAGTGTGGCAAAAGGTGGCAAGCTCAGCTAATGCAGAGACGGCGCAGGCCGTTTCTGCCGTGCTTTTCAGCTGGCCCCTTTACACACAGGTATTTAATAAAGTAATCGATCCTAACTGTGGTTTTCAACTGCTGGCAATTGTGTTGTCTCTATTTTCTTCAAAGAAAATGTAAAGGATAACAATGCGTATCAATTCAAGAGTCATAAGTCGAAACCCATGGTAACGTCGATATTATGATTTGTTTGTATTGACCCTTTGAACAGCTTTATCACAATGTGGTTACATAGTTGCACGTACAGTTTCCTACAAATCAATCGTATGTCCATCGTTGTCGGAGACCTGTTTACTTTGAACTTGTTGCATTTGCTCCGGTAATCCCGATGAAGTCACGGCAGAAACACGCCGCTTGTTCGATTTATATAGAAAATATAACAAGATATATTTATATGTTTTGTTCTTCATGCAAGATTTGCAAGAAGAACAAAACATTTAAATGTTAACTTATTGTTGCACTCCACGTTGTCTGGAATTGTCGCAAGTAATATTAGTAAGTTTCAATAATCTACTAATAAAATAAATTAAATAAAGTATCAATAACATAATTACATACGAATGTAAAGAAAGGAAATAATTCAAATAAACTTCTTCCTTAAGTTAAATGTAGTTAAAATTAATATGAAAATAATATTAGGTAAGTAACTAAGTCAGATCTTTCTAGGAAGTTGCGAAATTAGTAACGTATTTGAAGGAAGGAAAAAGTATTTTATTATAATTGTTAAGACCGTTTAAGTTTCGTAAGTTGAGTTTTCGTAATTTTAGGATTATTTTCTTGACGTCAAGCCTTTCAAAGGCTTCGCAATTAAGCGGTACATATTAAGCTTTGCCATTATACAGAGTAAGCTTTTGAAAGTTATATACGTGTAGTTTTACTGACGTAAATGCCTAATAATGTGTACTTGACAATGACAGTCGTTTATACAAAGTCCACCTCCAGGTAGATTTAGTATGTGAAAAGAGGTTATGTCTTAACTTAGTATCGAGTATCCATCAGTGTTTAACGAGGTTGTTAATGAATTTAGTAACTATTAGTAACGCTAGCGCGGCAGCGATAAGAACGGCCTTCAAGGGTTCTGCGTCCGCGCTTGCGAGGTGAAGCGCATTCACGGACGCGGTTTGCAAATGGAGTAAATACAACAACCAAAAGACCTTGTTTCAGTAGATTAGAGAGAGTGGTACCTATAATACTTTCAGCAGTAAGAAAGAGAAAGATGACGTCAGTGTCCCTGACTACAAATAGTAGAGTGTTTTTTGTAAATGTATGAGATGACTGCAATCACCACGAAATTTCTACTTATCCTCAAATTGTGAATGAGGTAATTTTCAAGTCTCGAATTATTCTTTATATTCAGGTTTTCGAAATACCGTTTTAAAACCCCGTCGGGCACTGCACTTGTTGAGTACGTTTTGCAAAAGCGTTTAAAAAAACTGTTTTAATGGACGTCTCTTCGGCTTTTTACTTGTGCTTTTGTATTTTATTCTGCACTTTTTCTTGCTATTTCCTCTTTATGTTGATAATCTCTATTATATGAAGCGAGCATTGATTATGTACAGTTTATTACTGAAATTTTACATAGTATGTGTATGTGTTAGAAGACACATCTAAATAACTAAAAATTCTTGCAAATAATTTAAATCAAATGAGTAGAGGAGGTTGTAATTAGCCTTGGTCGTTCCTTGCTGGCAATCAGAGCGACGCGTGCGCAGCGCGGAACCGATGACGTCACATACCTTCACACCCACCGACAACTGACGAGACGTTACATACGATAATAGACCAATCCATTACGCAACGAGATTGAATTTCTTTGAATAAATGTCTTTTAATGTCGTTGTGACGGTAACGGTTTCTTGTATTTCTGAACAATTGTAAATATTTTCTTATCGAGTGTTTACTATAGTAGGTACAACTTAATTGTCAGTCACTCGAATGAACGAACGATAAGGAATTAAAAACAAAAGCTTCCTATCGTAGCTGCCTACATATTATTAATGTACGATAAGGCAGACAGACAGACGGCTGTCTGTTATCATAACAAGATAGATCCTGCAGATTGGCGTGGCTAAAATAACATACATTAAGATATCAGGAAAGCAAAGCAACCACTAATCATACTGATATTATAAATGCGAAAGTTTAGATGGATGGATGTTTGTTAAAGTTCGTAGCCTAAACGGCTGAACAGATTTCGATGAAAATTGGTATAGATGCAGAGAAGAACTGGAAGAACACTTAGGCTACTTACTCACTTTTGTTTTTTTTTAAATTGCATGCAGACGGAGTCGCGGACGAAAGCTACTAGTACATTATAAACAGACGAAAGTCTAATTTAATGGAAGTTAACAAAAGCGTTAGCGTTTTTTGTGATTAATTTAAAAGATTGTTAACTTCGTTAATTAACGATTAACGAGTTAATACACACCTTTGCTTACTTTGAACTATTTAAGTCTGATGTTTGTCTTTCTTGTTTCCAGATCGGCAGATCATCGGAGTCTCCAATCGACTTTGTAGTGATGGATACGGTGGCGGGCGACAAGAGTGGCGACACCAAAGTGCTGCAGAGCACCATATCGCGCTTCGCCTGCCGCATCCTTTCCGACCGTAATGACGTCAACAACTGCCGTATCTACGCGGCCGGCTTCGACTCCTCCAGGAATATATTTCTTGGCGTAAGTTGTACCGCATGCTTTGTCAAGTTTTAGATACGATACTGGTCATTACAGTTTTCAAGCACTAAGTTGAATTTGCATGACAAGTCGGTAGCAATGAACGTGTTAGAGCGCACAGTTTTTTGGTTACAGACGTGACAGTAAACAGGAAAATGTGTGTTTACTATTGTTTGAAATTATTTTATTAAGTGTTAATACTGTAGATAACATAGAATACCGTAAGATATGCAGTTAATGTCTATTGCTGTCATTATCCGTACAATTAATGATGTCAAATGCCTTTTAATTACAGGAAAAAGCGACGAAATGGACGGAGAATCACGAGATAGATGGTCTGACGACGAACGGCGTGTTGATAATGCACCCGCGCGGTGATTTCTGCGGCGGCAGCGCCACCTGCGGCCCCTGGCGTGAGACCTCAGTTGGCGGCGCCGTCTTCTCACTCAGGGAGAGCCGCTCCGCACAGCAGAAGGTACACAATTCCTCTCTACCACATCTCACTCTGAACTATGTCATTTTACAATTATACTAGGCATGGTATGAAGTCATCTTATTTCTTACTAATATTATAAATGAGAATGTTTAGATGGATGGATAGATGTTTGTTAGAGTTTGTAGCCCAAACTGCTGAACGGATTTCGATGAAATTTTGTGCAAATACAAGATAGTCTGGACACATAGATTACTTACTTTTTTTATTACATGCGAAAGGAGTTGCGGGCGACAGCTAGTTTAAATAATTATGCAAAGTCTTACACGTATCTGGTATTGCAGGGAGTGCCGTGTCAAGCGGAGACAAATGTACTGAGAGACGGCACCATGATAGACTTGTGCGGCGCCACGCTGCTGTGGAGGAGCGCGGAAGGACTCAAAAATTCACCTGTAAGTTGTATTATTATTAAAAAGCTACGTTATCAGTGGTTATGTTCTTTATTATTTTTTAATTTCATATAGTACATGATAACTGAAATATTCCAGACGAAGCGCACTCTGGAGGCGCTGGTGGACGAGCTGAACGCGGGCCGGCCGCAGTGCCCCGTCGGCCTCAACACGCTCGTCATCCCGCGCAAGCTGTCCGCCGCGCACCAGGACCTCAACCAGCCCTACGTCTACCTGCACTGCGGACACGTGCAAGGTAACACGTCACGACATCACACCTCACGACACGTCACGGCCAGAGGGCGTTGTGACCTTCACCGAAACATTTGACACTACTGTCGGATTTGCCGTTTACTCTGGATCGAAATTAATTGAGATAGATCCGAATGTTAATTTAATTAATATCCATGACTTATCTATACTAATATTATAAAGGGGAAAGATTTGTATTTTTAGATTTTTGTATGTATTTGATTCAGGTATACGATTGGGCCGTTTTTATGTCATATATTAGCAATTAAAAAGCATTAATTTTGTTCATTGTTAAGTTTGTATGTAAGTTTAGTTGTGACCGTCTGCGATCTTGACGTTAATTCGATTCGTATTCTTCTACATAGTACTATCACCAATTGGACTTTGTGTGTTTTTTGTTGTTTATCGTATAAGAATATAGTTGTGTCGTGTAGGCGAGCACTCGTGGGGCGCGGAGGGCAGCGAGGCGGGCGTGCGGCGTTGCCCGATGTGCCTGACGGCGGGCCCCGTGGTGCGCGTCTGCATGGGCATCGAGCCCGCCTTCTACGTCGACTCCGGCCCGCCCACGTACGCGTTCAACCCCTGCGGACACATGGCCTCCGAGAGGACCGTCAAGTATGTACCTACATACCTTTTTATCTACTTATTAATCCATACTTTCTTGTTTACGTAACCCTTTCTACATACTTTATAGCTTTTGCTTACGACTCTATGCCGAATTGAAAAAATTACATCATTTATGATTTACTGAAATATGGTTATCAATATTATGTTAGTGTAATTTATAATAATCTATACTTTCTATACTAATATTATAAAGAGAAAAGATTTGTATTTTTGTATGTATTCGATTCACGTAAAAACTACTAGGCCGATTTTAAAAATTCTTCACCTAGTGGTGAAGGTTTTAATAAAAGGAAATTTATAAGTGATAATTGACGCGGACGAAGTCGCGAGCACCAGCTAGTCTATACTTATATTATAAACAGGAAAGATTTGTATTTTTGTATGTATTGTAGTAACTCAAAAACTACTTGGACGATTTCAAATCTTTCGCCATTAAAACGTTATCACTTATCACAAAGTATATATAGTATATCTTTTCCATGCGGATAGTCGTGTGCAACAGCTAATAATAAAAGTATTGGTGTGTGCAGGTACTGGGCGAGTGTGGACATCCCGCACGGCACTAACGGCTTCCACGCGATCTGTCCCTTCTGCGCTTCGCCGCTGCAGGGCTCGCCCGGCTACGTGCGCCTCATCTTCCAGGACAACCTCGACTGAATCTCAACACACGTAAGCATCGTATCTTACATCTCCCTCTACACGTGTCTGTCTCTCTCGCACGTGCGAGAAACCAGAGATTCAAAAATGTATAGAGGAAGCATGGTACTTCACTTGATTTTCACACGAACTCTATATTAATAGCTTCAAAACAATGTCAATGTATTAATTGTGTTTAAATCAATTTCCAATAGGTGTCATTAAATTTAAATGTATGTAATGTATAGCACCAACTGAAATAGTACTTTTCAGAGAAAGTACCGGTGAAATATTTTTATGCACTATGCCGCATCTATATATATTTTAAATGTCTGCGAGAAACCAAATTTATTTTAAACAATAACAATTTTTTAAAACTTTTATTTAAAGAATAACATATACATAAGTTATGCTTATTTACGTAAGAGCCATAAAAATTTTATCCACTTAATTCAATAGTTTATTATGTACTAGCAAATTACAGCGCACTGATGATAACAAAATTTCTTATTTTTATTTTTATTTTTTTGTCCACAGATCCGCGTATATAATTATACGTAGGAAAGTGCATCGATAACGAAGGAACAAAGAGACATCACTAATGCCTCGACTCGGCTATACTTATTGCTTTATGAGTGGGATCAACGTGAGTGCATTTGACAAAAAAATTCTTACTAAAGTTTGATTGTCAAAGCACTAAGATAATCATGTCATCCCTTTCATTGACTTTGAAAACAGAGACAATACATGCAACAAATATCAGCGAATTTAGGACCTTATAGCACAGCTAGCTAAAGCATTCGATTTGGCACTTCGTTAACAAGAGTACACTTCTGTGTGACGTGCCAACTCAAATGCGTGTACTATTTTTTAATTTTCTTTTAATAGCAGAATAATTCAACTTAGAATGTGATTCTGACATAGCTTATTTCAAATTTAATGTTAAAACATTAGTGTGAGTAACTATAAAATGTTAATTTTTATCCCTGTATTAATTACTCGCTAAAATTGGAAAAAAACCCAAACTAAAATTTGACACATTCAATGCTACAAACTTTAATACAGAATGTAGCATTGAACGTTAAAATACCAATAATCGATTTACCGATTACTAAATCAGTTAAAAAACATACCAAATTGGGAAAAAAATGTGTATTTGTGTTATCGATGTAAAAACGTACAACACTATTCTTTACGATCGAAATTGGTTAATTTTAAAATGTTTCTTTGATCCAGAATTAATGGTTTAGTTAACAATTATTGATGGCTCCTACTTACTATCGTAAGCCACAATTATTCGATATACACCTTATATTGATTTTTTTTAACTAACTTGATCGATACTAATTTCTGTATAATTTTAAAAATTGCGTTATAAAGAATTTGGTGGTCTATTTGGTGCATCATATTTAATTGTAAAATTTTGTCTTGGGAATCATGCCTTTCTATAGTTTACATAGAAGCTATAAAAATGTCTTATAATTAATTTCGCCCCTCACTTAGAGTCGAATATCATCTAACAAAGTTTTATTATATAGCGTTCCTAAGTTATTCTAAAATAAACTATTGATATTCATTTATTCTGGTTACAGGAAGACAATCAATTCAAATCTTTAAATATATATTTTATGTCAACTTAAAATGTTATGATTACAAAGTGTTACAAAGCAGTGTTGTGCAAACTATCGACAGAAATTATCGACGAATGATTTTATGAGATGCAAATATTTATAATGTTGATACTTTCACTAATGTTAGTGTCTAAATATTTTTAAGATGAAGTGTCCGATGACGATCTATTTATTTGTTGATGACATGTAAAATAAAATAAAAAATCGAATGGATTTTAAGATATAAGTGAACAATAATCAATGCTTTGTATATTGCGATACTTTTTAATGTTTTGTTGATGAGTAAATGATTAAAAAAATACAAATTTATAAACATGTTTACGAAAGAATAAATCGTAGATACAAAATGGTAATAAAATATGGGTTCTTATCTATTTTTCTGATTTGATATTGATTTAAAATAATCAGAAACTGAGTTTAGTTGAACAGTTTTCATCGTTTTCAGAAACCATGTGTAAATTATAATAAATTGAAATATAAAAAAAAATAAAACATCAGTGTGCCTGAGAATTTTAAATGTGGTAAATATATTTAATGTATGAATGCTTTTTTCGTTTACGTGATATTTTCGTTGTGATATGCAGCTTTTTCGGGAAAATGGACATCGTGAATGTAAGGGCATGTTTTCCAACAACTAAACATTTAAATTCAGCCCATATTAGCGTGCGTTTGCACTGAAAACGTCTATAAAAACACTTTATTGTTTTTCATTATCCTTGAGACTGAGATAACAATGTTTTTGTAATGTTTCGGCAGTGGAAACTCATGGTTAAGATCAGTTTACACAAACCGGAGCGTAGAGCTAGTTATATCGCAAATTAAATTGAGTTTCATACTACTGAAATAAGTTTTAGTTTTACTTTACATGTCTTTTACGCTTGTTCTTGATAATAAAAGTCGTGCATTTACAATTAAATCTTATTTCTCAATTTTATTTGCGATAAAAATGCCCTACTCTCAGTCCTATCTATGTGAACGAACCCTTAGAAGTTTAATTAACAAATAAGTTGAAGTGAAAGTTGATTTCTATATGTTGAATTAAGTTAATACGTTGAATTAAGGTGTTTATTCCTAAGGTTCCAGAATATTAAAACTTTATCGATTGTAATGTACACATTTATCTTGTGTATATAATTTTCGAGTGTGTAAGCGTATATTATAAAATTCAAGCTGTCAGCTCTCTGCAACCGCACCCGAACGACTGACGCGTTCATTTAAATATCGAGAATGTGTGGAAAATGTAAATAGTGTTCATTTCCAGTTCTTGTTATAATTTATGATTGTTAGCGTGGCTTATATAGCCTTAGCAGTAGCACAAGCCAATTAGAATGTGTTTCAATATTACTGGCTTAATACATATACAGTACACAATGATGCGATTTTTTTTTGTGTATCTGTTAGTAAGGCATATATTTCTCAACTGAAAAACACTGGCAGTTTATAAATGCCTTGTTTAAAAAAATATATTCAAATTTCGAACGCGGGAAAATGCACGCTCTGATTGGTCAGAGATTGTGGCGGTTAGAATTGACAATGACGACAAAATAATTTACTGGCGGGAAATATAAATGAAAGATATAATTACATAAATAGACCTTTACATATACTCATATGATGAATGACGTCATAGTAAAAGAATTATTTCAAAATATCAAGGCGCCTAGGAAATCATCTTTTGATAAATTTGACGCAGTTTGACGCTTCTTCATATGTAATGTTTGACTATTAATTTGATCATACTAATTTGACAATAAAAATACAATAATTTACTGGACCTTTGATAATAAAGAATATGGTCTACGAGTTGTGTAGATATGTAGTCTTATTAAATATGACTAATGTTCTATTTATGTATTTATTTCTTTGATTTAAAAATATTAACAATGTTTTACAGCGACAAGTTATCTGACCTTGTGGACATGACACTGAATTACATAGCTCACTAGCGCCATCAATATCAAGTTAAAGGAAAAACTCTTTTCTAATACAACAGATATTTTTATCGGACTATACCAATATTTATGTAAACGCACCTCGTACGAGGAATTGTATAAATAATGTATGATAGTGGTAGTGTTAGCTTACGATTGGTAATGAAAAAATAGTTTTTGTACAATTCGATACCACTAGTTAGTGAGACACGGAAGTCGGAAGTCTGTACGTTATCCTTAAAATTGTATCTGTTATCTTAGTGAGGTTTATAAATTATTTTACGAATTTTTGTGATAAAATATAATTAAATAAGCTTAAAATACTGTAGTTGAGAAGCTTTTAAATCGACATTTGAGCTGACATTCTCCGTAGCTGTTTAGTGAGACAGTAATATTGCGTCTGTAATTTTAGTTATCGCTTCAATATCTGTTTTGCGATGAATTGCATTGAATAATGTGTTTTTATATATTTAGCATTATTTTGGATTAAGAGTAAATGAAATCTAATGTATGGAAGTTGACAAATGTAATTCTCTCATACAATGGGTTTGGTTTACTATCGTGATGTGTGAAAAGGAACGGCGTAGTCGTTTTGACGGCTACAATACTAAAGATGCGAAATCACGCGTGTAACATGTTCTAACATTAGTCTAAATAAGAACTGAATGCTAGCCTTAATTTTATTTATAATTGCTAGGTTTAATAAAACAGCTCTTTTGAGTTAGACATTTAATATGTTGTTTCATTTTTTAACATATACACCTAAGTTGCTTAATTTTAATATTTGTTCAAAGTACATACTATAAAAAAACAATCTTATAACTCATTAATAATAATAAATTAAAACATCCATTTGTGACATAATTAAAACAAGTTAAGACGCACTCGGAATCGTTAAGTGGTCTCCCTTAGTGTATATTTAGTACTAGTTGTTACCTATGTTACTCCTTGCACACAACAGCTAACTTCCAGGAAATGTTCCATCGAAATCAGTAGGATAATTATTTGGAACAAACATGGACTTGCTAACAAACAAAAAATAAAAATTAATTCTGTTATAAGTAAAACAAATATATCATGTGTAGGAAAAATTAAAATTTAACCCCTTAAATGCATGAATTTTTTATTTAATTGTGAAATAAATATTTCCGTATAGGTTTTGAGTCACAGATTAAGGGAAAAATAATTACAAAAATCTTGATTTCAATAAAAACTATACTTTTGTTTTGTAGACTTCTGGCAACAATTTGCATTTAAGGGTTAATCTAGATATTACAGATTAAATTTTTTGATAGGCATTGAGGAAGACCTATGTCCAACGTTGGGCAGAAAAAAAATCTGGTGATGACTAGAAACGTAGGAATTTTCTATAAAACTTAATGACCAACAATTTCCGCACTTAACCCTTAAATACATGATTTTTTCTTTAACCCTTATATATCCTGCAATATCGGTGTTATAATAAAGGAAAAATAATAAAATTATCTAGCATACAAAAAAAAAATTTTTTTCAAATGTTTCTATGATGTATTTATGCAACAGTGCGCATTTAAGGGTTAATTGAGAAGAGTTCACTGCAAATTGAGTTTAGTGGTGACAATGACCCGCACTTGCTGGTCGTAGGAGGTGGCGATCGCTAGTCCGGTGTGGTCGCGGTTCCACTGCCAGGCGTTGACGGGCTGCGGGCTGAGCAGCGCGCGCTGCAGCCGGCGCAGGTTGCCGGGCACGCCGCACGCCGCACCGGACCCGTCCACGCGGCATCGCTGCTCCGGGTACTCACTGAGAACGGTTATTTTGGCCTTGAGCTTGCAAGATACCTATGGCTTGCAAGCTTCATCACCTCTATGGTTTGCAAACTTCTAAGACAACTGTGACTTGCAAGGTTTGTGTGACTTTGTTCCTTTGTTTTACAATCTAAAACACCTATGATTAGAAGTTTCTAAAATGCCTCCGGCTTGCAAGCAATTGAGACTTCTATGATGTTATGAAGTAGACAAAAAAGTTTATTTAACTGTACTTACTATTTCCAAAGAGTAACTAGACCATTCCCAGCACAGGATACAAATATATCTCTATTCTGGGGCAGATGCCGCGCCACCCATATTGTGCCGCTTTGAGTACAGTTGTCTAACACCTAAAAATTATATTAGCCTCATTAAGTGGGTACTAAGGGAGCCCATTAGTGCAGACTTTTCATACTAAACCTATATTGAGAGGCGACCTTAGTGATAAAGTATATAAGAGCTGTTATTCAAGTAAACTGACAGTGTGTAAGTACACAAGCCATATACCGAGGCATAGCAAATGTTTATTTGATTATTCTCTCTTGTTTAAATATACATCTATCTCTTACTACCGTCATTCAAATACTTACTTGGGCAAATCCTTTAGTGGGATTTTGTGTTCTGAGATCAAAAACATGGAACTTTCCTTCCAACGTTGTGGCAACCAGTTTGTTCATTGGTATATCTTGACGATCAAATTCTACAGAGCACACCTAAAATTACATAATTCACCATTAATTGTGGCAGCACTAAAGACTTGACATTTAGTATTATATTATATATAAAATAAATGTAAAACGGACTGGTTGTAGCCATTTCTGTTGCACTAGTAACTTAATAAAATAATGTATGCAATAGAAATCTTTACCCCATTCTTGAGATTGCACTCCCATCTCAAAGACATAGTTCTAAGGTCAAACATCTTGAGATCACCATTGTCGTATCCCGCGAGCACGATACGCTCGGCGTCGTTAAAGGAGTTACCGAAGCAGACACACCAGCAGTCACGCCGCGCCTCGCCGCTCGCTGCCTGCATGTTGGCCACTGGTTTACCACGCTGCCGTGGATCCCACACCTTAACCGTACCTAGAAATTACATTGGAAAGACCTCCTGAGTTGAAAAACATATTAAATGTATGTTTCAGGAAAATCGAAGTGTGTAACAAAGGACGCTGGCTAAAAATTTATGCCAGTAGTTTAAAAAAGCACCCATTAGCGAATGGCATTATGACCTCTCAAAACTGCAGCTCTGATTAGCAATCCACAACTATAATTTCGAGATTTCCGATAGCCCTGATGATTGCCAACTTTCGAAAGATGGCACTTTAAGAAGAATATATGAAAACTACTTGTATTAAGACTATACTAAAGAAGAACGATCTATATCTGAACCTGCAGCGGGCCAGCATGGTTGATTAAGGACTAGCCATCCCAACTTAGAGTAGGCTCTGAGCCCCTCAGTGGGAACTATAATGAGATGGTGATTATGGTGAGTTTTATCCAACTTCTTTTAGCCTTTTTTTTATATAAAACACATTTGATTAGACATTATTGAATAGTGACATTAATTTATTTTAAAAAGTTAATAAATAGTTACCATCTCTACTTCCAGTCACAATCTCAGGAGCTCCACAATTGACAGTACTGCCTCCCATTCCATCTATTGAATTTATTATGTCCGTATGTTCTTTTGTTATATAAACTTGACTGCTCCTTTCTAAATCCCTAAAATATTAAAATAATTACTTTTACTAGTCTTAACGCTAACACTGTTATAGCACAAAGGTCATATTAATAATAAATCAATTGTGTCCTACAGAAGATTTTATGTTTTTACATGGACATAATGGTAATAAATCATAGTCAAATCTAATTATTAAAAGTAAATAGTAACAAACCATATTTCTAGTGTTCCTTTAAAATCACCGGTGGCCAATCTTCGCTCAACATCACTGCTGGCGCCAAAGGTACCACATTTAAATGAATTTTGTCGCTCTATTACCTTTATTTTTTCAATTTTCCCTGAGGATATCTCAAATATCTCAATAGTTCCGCTACCTTTAGGAAGTGATCCGATAACCACAAATTTTGCAGAGCACGGTACCCATTTACAGTCGAATAAAGAATGATCTAATTTGTGTTCGATATGTGCAATAATATGCGGCGTATCTTTATGTTCCATTGCAAAAGTAGAGCTATATGCAACAGAATCAATTGAGTTATCCAATTTGTTTCTTTTAACAGTTATTGACAAAACATGATGAGTTGCCATGGCGACAAATAACAAAGTTGACGTTTAAAAAAGGAATTGGTATTGATTTTTTAGAATCGATAGATGGTAAGTTTTTTGACTTTATAAGATTATGAAAACCTCTTATTCACAACGTAGGCTTTTATCGTTTATGATTGTTTTATACAAAAACACTGTTATTTTTTCGCTTTCACTGTTGTTAATAATTATTTTATGTGGTTTCACTTAGCTCCACCCAATAGCTGTAATGAGATTTTTAATGGGTTTTTATGTTTAGTTAGAAACGAATCACTTTTTTCGTTTTAACTGTTAGTGCGTAGTTTATTTTATGTTTCAGTTAAGCATTTTGTTAATGGTTTCAAGAAAATATAATAAAATTCCTACTTTTGCGACTTTGGGAGTCGGACGTTCGGAAATGTGTCTTCGAGGTAGCGTTTTCACTTATTTTACGATTACATAATTTAAAGTAAAGGATAGATTAGTAAGATTCTTAATCATCTAGTTTTTAAGGTACACATTTAAATTGGAAATGTAGTATTAAAAGAATATATTTTTCACTTAAATCTAAAATGATAAATCGATTCAAAAACCATTGAGTAGTAAAATGGTGCAGCATCGCACTAGCACATTCGCATCTCTAAATTACAAATGGCAGATGTCATAGTGACAGTGACAAATTTTTTGACTTCGCAATCTTAATTGACATGACATCAAAATACAATTTATAAAATACAATTTAACGATTTGCACTATCGATTATAGTAAATTTAATATCAAATATAGGTTAAAACTATACTCTTAGGTTAAAACAATTGTAAAGAATTTGTTAACTCATATTCTAATTATTGTTTTAACAATGAGTGATAAGAAGTATAAGCAAAGTGTTCGTATTGCTAAAACTATTAATTGTAGTTATAAGCAGTTTAATTTAATAGGTTATCACTAAACCTTTGTTTTGTTTAACAGAAGGCAGATATTGCTAAACAGTTCGATTTGCCCGAGCGACAATCGAAGATTACAACATTGTTAAATCAAGCTGGCCAAGCTTACTGCATCTGCAGATCATCAGATAGCTCTCGGTTTATGATGTGAGTTTTTTTTTTACTTATCTATATTAATATTATAAAGAAGAAAACTTTGTTTGTTTGATTGTAATGAATAGGCTTAAAAACTACTTGGCCGATTTAAAATAAAAAAACATAGGCTATATTTTCTCATTTCTTTATCATTTTTTAAATTTCACGCGGACGGAGTCGCGGACAAAAGCTAGTGTAGTAATAAACTATCTATGAATAATGTAAATTTTACACTTGTAGATGATGTCAATAAACTAAAATTAGTGTTTGTTGATATGAACTGATGTTTACTTTATTTTTTTGTTATTTGTTCATAGAGCATGCGACGCTTGTGAGGAATGGTACCATGGTGACTGTATCAATATATCAGAAAGAGAGGCAAAGTACATAAAGAATTATTTTTGTGAACGTTGTCGTGAAGAAGACCCAAGTTTGAAGACAAGATTTCGACCACAGAAGAGAGAAAATGATGGCGATTCAGGTCAGTTATCTTTCGAAATGAGTTGTTTTTTTTTCATCAATTAAACAAAGTTAACTTAGTTCCACAAGTTGATTCAATAAGTATGTATTTAAACTGCTGGACTATTTGTTATTCAGGTCGAGATGATAGAAAAAAGAAACGCAAAGAAAAGGATCATTCTGAAAACAAATCTTCAAAGAGATCCACCAAAGATGGTTGTGGAGATTGTTCTGGGTGTTTACAAGAATATGATTGTGGCCAGTAAGTAAAGTCAATATTGGTTGAACTTTTAACAGATAATATTTTGTTGGGTTACTGCGGTTTTCTCCGAAGCTGGGTTGGCTGGAGTAATCTATGTCTGACAAGTATTTTGGAATATCGAAATCTATAGCCCCTACTATTAACTAAAATATCACTATATTATAGGCAAGTTTTGCATTCAGCCAGAATCTCAGTTCTCGTAGCTATAACCAATGTGTTTAGCAGTTTCCGTACTCTTTTGTTATAATCAGTTTCAATTCCTCTTCTCAGTTGTGATGCGTGTGAGGACAAACGTAAATTTGGCGGCAACAACAAGCTTAAGATGAGATGCAGACAGAAGGTTTGCACCAAGGACAAGAAGTCTCTCCGTCAGTCCAGGTATTTATAACATGTACAGTCGCGGAAATTCACAGTGTTCCCACTTATAGAAAAAAACGCCTTGTTCCTTGCAATTAGACAAACTCCACCTAAAATGAATTAGGTAGCAGTGAGTGAAAAATCATTTTTTTTGTACGGACAAATTAAAAAATTGCATTTTATTGGTTATTGTTCCATGTTGTCCCAAAATGTTCAAACAATTGTAGCTTTTGAGATGGAACACCAACATTTTCCGTGATTTAGTACCATAGTTTTTAGAACAATTTCGTTCAATCCGTTTACTTATTGATTTATTTTTGTTTTTTTATAAGCAAGTAGTTGCATATCTTTTTAGCGATCAATATTGCCGCTGTTGATGCTGTTTTTTTTATATTATAAGGTGGCAAACAAACAAGCAGCCACCTGAATCTGCCGAAATGGCGAAGCGACGAAGGAGGAGACGCACATAAAGAGGATATTTCCCCTTCCTATGCGTCTCCTCCGTCGTCAAATCCACTTTTCCTTCCCATCCTGACCTAAGAAAAGGGTAGAACGGAAAAGGGACTAAAACTAGGTCTCCGACACCATTCTCCGACAAAACGCAGAAATGCTGCAAACCTGTATTCTGTGTGGTGAGCCTTGCTTGGGGTGAGCTGGTTCTACAGTGCGAAGATTTTATCACTGTGGAAATGATTTCGTTCAATCCGTTTACTTATTGATACATTTTCGTCTTAAACGAGTTGCACACCTTTTGGCAGTCAATGTTCACGCTATGCTGGTTTATATGTTAAAGCAGCAGTAACAGAGTAAAGAAGAAGCACCACGAGCGGGAGACGTACGAGCTGGAGGAGTCGCTGGCGCACCTGCAGTCGGCGGCGCGCCAGTGCTACGGGCCGCAGTGCACGCGCGCCGCTCGCCCCGCCTCCAAGTACTGCTCTACGGAGTGTGGCGTGCGCCTCGCCACCGCCAGGATATACCAGGTCTGGTGGCCTTGGAGACTTAGTGCTTTAACCTGCCTCACTTCCAGATATTCGCTTATTTGCGACTCAAGGTCAACTAAGAACTGTGCATTGCGCCTACCCTATGTCTATTTGATTTCCCTTATGCCAACATCTTTATAGAAGACGCTTTGTCGGCCAAACTTCGTTAGCGTAATAAAAAAAATGATCTAACCCCGCGTGCTTCAGTAACCATCCAGTCAAAGTCCTGTCAAAATCGACCCAGTTGTTTCGGAGATTACC
>LD700013.1:740976-753362 GCA_003118335.3 Papilio memnon | reverse complement strand
GGCGCTGGACCGCCAGCACGCCGACCTGGACGCACTCATCGCGCGCGCGCACTCCGCCACCATACTGCACACCGACGACAAGGTACCCTACATAAGTAAGAATAGTGCATATTGATCTTCAGCGCGTCCTAGTCCAAAAAACGTGCCCTAGTAGTAGTAGTAGGGGTTACGGTTTCCGCAACTCCATGGCTAGCGCGTATTTTGCTTGAGAATAGGACATGGATTACTCCAGCCAACCCAACTTGCCGAAGAACCCCAGCAACCCTTTTGTATTGCTGATGATCTCCGGGAGCGATCTCGGCGAACCGAGATACCTAAACCTGTATTCAGTCACTGCCGGCCAGATATAGATATTATAATATAGATTAAAATGAATCCGGCTTGAAGGATCATATGTTTTGTATATGTGTGTATATTGTATTGCACTGTGCAGGAGGCGGACGACGAGACGTCGATGTACTGCATCACGTGCGGGCACGAGATCCACTCGCGCACGGCCGTCAAGCACATGGAGAAGTGCTTCGTGAAGTACGAGGCGCAGGCCTCCTTCGGCAGCAGACACCGCACGCGCATCGACGGACAGAGCATGTTTTGTGACTACTACAACCCCGTTAATGCCACCTACTGCAAACGATTGAGGGTACCAATTCATTATATTCAACTAGCTTTCGCCCGCGACTCCGTCTGCGTAGAATTAAAAAAAAATAGCCTATGTGTTCTTCCAGACTATCCTCTACATGTATACCAAATGTCATCGAAATCCGTCCAACCGTTTAGGCTGAAAACTCTAACAAATACCCATCCAAATTTTCGAATTTACAATAATATTATGATTTGAAGAGTCTAAAACTATTATCAATATTTTTGTCACGCCAACTTTCATATACCAATGTTGTCAAACCATTTTAGAAATGTCGTTTAAATAACCTGAACGAAAGAGCAAAAATATATAGTTGTTATATGAGTTTGTTTTACGTAAGTTATTTCGTTCCTAGAGAATAAACGAGTGCATCAATTTTAAGTGACTTAGGTGTCAATCGATTCTACAATTCTACTCCAACCTTTTATAGCATAAACTGCACAGATTTAGACGAGAATCACACCAGATTTTTTTCTATAGTGTCATGGAACGGTCTTATTTTGTTAGTGTTTAAATCGTTTAGGTGATGTGTCCGGAGCACTTCAAAGACCCGAAGGTGAGCGACGGCGACGTGTGCGGGTGTCCGCTGGTGCGCGCGGTGTTCTCTCCCACGGGGGAGTTCTGCCGCGCGCCGAAGAAATCCTGCCTCAAACACTACCAGTGGGAGAAGCTGCGCCGAGCTGAGATCGACATGGAGCGTGTGCGCCAGTGGCTCCGTCTGGACGAGCTGGTCGAACAGGAGAGGAGCATCCGACTGGCGATGGCATCCAGGTATATACATCGGCTCATATGTCCCCACTGAGGGGTCGGAGCCTACCCCAAGTTAGGGTGACTAGGTCATCAAAAACTCTGGCCAAGTCCGGGTTGGTTGACTTCACACATATCTTTGAGTTCCTTCACAGATATGTGCATCACGATGTCTTCCTTCAGCGTATGAACGTCGGGTAAATTGTGTACATATGAATTTCGCAAAAATCGAAAATCACATTAGTACATAGCGGGATTCAAACCCAAGACCTGTAGAGCCCAAGGTAAAACAAGCTGAATAACACCTTGCTACTGTTAAGAAAAAAAACAGCACCATGCTGGAAAACATGGCAACACTAGATCATTGGTTACGTCCCGTCCCTACGACATCTCTCAATGTCATCCATATTAGAATAGCGCGCCATTCTGGTGGGAGTTAGTGCTCTGAGTGTATAAGTTAATTACGATGTTACAATTAAATTAATGTCTAACACCTTCACGGTGCCCGACAGAAGAGGTCGCTGCAAGTCTGCGAATACTCTCACTTAACCACTTAACCAACCCCCTCCCCCAAGTCTTGGTAAAAAGAGGATTCTGTAAAAATCCCGTCCAGAAAACTAGTACAGCTAGAACCAGCAAAGCTATCACTCCAGGATCAATTGAAAATAGAACCACACCCTTTGTTAAAACTTTTTAAATAGTTTTGATTTGCTTATTTATAGAGATATATTTCTTTTATTTGATGAAATGAAATATTTTTTCAGAGCCGGCGTGTTGGGTTTAATGTTACATTCGACTTACAACCATGAAGTGATGGAACGGATCACCAAAGTCAATGAAAATGGCAAGCTGAAGGAATCCTGACACGGGAGGTCATGTGACAGCACCTCCCAATCCTCTCACACCGCGCATACACACACATAACTATAACTTTGTAATAAACTGAGCATAATATAGTTTTTAACATATAAATATGTGAAACGATTTCTTTGAACCCATTTTTAAGGAAACTGCGAACCACAGAAGTTGTTAAGCGCGCTACAAATGTTCTGTGCGTGTTTTACTTTAACCATCAGTTGAACTTCATAATATGGAGAAAACATGCATAAAGCTATTTGAATAAAAAAAATATTCGGCCAATGGAAGACTACAAGTATTAATAAATGTATCAAAATGAAAAAGTTTTGTTTTATTTATACCAGTTCATAGAATATCTTGCTCGAAGGACCATATTATAACTTTCATGTATCTCAATCATTACATCTAAATTTACTCCATACTTACGTAAATTATCATTCAATATATCCATACTAAAACTATTTAATCTTACTAATATTATAAATGCGAAAGTTTAGATGGATGGATGGATGGATGTTAGAGTTGGTAACCTAAACGGTTGAACGGGTCTCGATGAGATTTGGCGTAGATGTAGGGGATAATAACACATAGGCTACTTACTTTTGTATTTTTAAATTCCACGCCGACGATGTCGCGGGCGAAAGCTAGTAGTAAATAAGGTATGTTTTTTTAACACTAGTAACATATAGAATGTGCGTGCGAAAAGTATGATAGATGACCGTCACGTGGATATTTGGAGTAACAGATCGTAAGTTAGACACGGTCTAACAGTTGAGCAAGCTATTTCATACAGATTAGGGTGTCCATGAGATATAGAGATGAGTAAAATTTCTGCAACACCAAGGGTGTCGCGTATTATATTGCATTAATTCCTTCTACTTTTTTCTATTTTACAAATTTTGAGTTAATAGTAGAATGAATCATGTTTCTTTCTAACAATAAAAAATACTGTTCATTAGACAATAAGTACGAAGGTTATAAAAACATTTAGACATGACTTTCAAATACTGATATTTTAATCTTGATAATACCCTGTGTCCCGGAATATTATTTTTTATGGACACCTTATTATCTAATAGGGCGAGGGGTAGGCAGCGGCATTATTTACGGTTGCGTCTTATTAAAATAACATTATTATATTAGAAACGCTTAGGCGTTACTTTAAATCCAATAATAATTTGTATTAAAAAAGTTAGGTACGTTAAATTAAAAAATAGCAACAATTCGACGAGTTAGCTTCTTGATAAGAATTTTGTGCATGATGTTACATTTTCCTTAAATATTACGAATTAATTAGCCACGGCAACGTGATTTTTGTCAGGTCGATTTTTTTCGAACAGGTTTTTGTCCTCCACATAACTCTATCATACGTCATCTCAGTCAGTCCCTTCTTGATCATGTCACCTTTCACGCAATCCATCCGTCTCTTTCTAGGTCTACCTCTACCGGTGTACCTCCACACTCATAATTCATAACCAAAATTCTATATCTGTGCCTAATTTCATCAAGATCCGCCAAGCTGTTTTGAAGATACGTCCATCCATCCAAACATTCGCATTCATAACGTTTAAAACATTTTCTTGGTTTATCAAAAGTACCTACTTACAGTTTTTGTCTATCCCTCATTCCTGGAACAACTACAACACCTAAATTGTATCATTACATAATACTTGATTAATACATAAGTTGATGCACATTTAATAGTAAGAATAATTCTAATTAAGTGAAGACAGACACGACGCGGGGTGTCCATGTTGGTTAGGCAACTATACGCGTCACAAAGTCCCCTAAACCAATTAGAATACAATGAGAGTCCGATATCAGATTAGTAACAATATCAAAACATATTTCTCATCACCCCTCAGACACGTGCGTATCCACGCCCCGAGATTTAATAAAACCATACCCTCCACGAGTCGTAATTGAAGCGTGTAATTCAGTTGACATGTTTTGTTAAATCCTATAATTTGACGTCGATACTTGTCCCCCTTTTACAATACAATGTTAATAAGATACACACTAGATACAAACGAGATACTAAGCCACTGATTAGAATATTAAATAATAAGGGTTATTGTAACTTGCTATAAAAATCTTGTTTCAAATACAAAGGTAGTTATCACAACCATTTTTAAGCGTTATCTAACATTATTTAGAGAATATTATTGGCGGTCAAATAGTTCAAACCATGTATTTAAGAAAACAGCGGCTATTTTTTGAGATAAAACATTGATTTTTTAAAACTCTATTGCTTTTTTCTACAGTATACTGACAGCAGTATAAGTACTGTGTTGAACGTAGCGTCACAGAGGCATTTAATGATTAATTGTACAGTCGTACTTTATCTATGCTTTGGGATTTCTTTAGTAACCACTCGATGAGTAAATGCGCTCAGTGAAACTCTACATATGAGATAATATTTCTGACGGCTAATAAAATATTGGGATAGGAATGGAAGGTCTGAAAATGTTAATAACATTACTAAGTAATCCACCATACATTTCTTAAATTAGTGTTGCTCACAGTTTTGAGGGTCCATAAATTTGTAGGGGAAAAATACAATATGTGTATGACAATTGTATTAATCAATCACATATGGAAGAAGTGAATGCACACAAAAGGATATGACCGTGAAAGCGTTAACCCATCGGATTTACCTAATTCGCATAATTTTCGCGCGGAGTGACAGTCCCCAACGCGCCCTCTTGTGATGTATCTAGCCTACCATCTGTGCTGACACGCCTAAGATGTTTTTTTTATTGGAATATGTGGCAAAACATGGCCTGATATTGTCTCCTAATTATTTCAATACTGGCCGGAAAAAACATTGTTTAATTTTTTTTTACTTTTTATTCCTTCATTTGATTTTGTCATATTACGATGCCTCGTAGAGCGAATGTTAATGTTTAAAATTTTCTAAGATTCTATATACAATTAAACTAAATAAAGTACGAAGCTTACATGTTTTTAATACATTTGCTATGATGTGAATTTGATGAATTCACTTTATCTAATCACCAATCGATAGAAACACACTCGCCTTAACTGTTCTAAGCTAAGGTTTCGCATAATTTATTCCCGAAAGCAATTTGTTTTGATGTTTCAAGAAACTAAGATATTTTAAATTTTTACATTTATTATAGTAGCGCTTTAGGGGCAAAAGCTTTAGCGAAATTTCATAACAATATGTATAATTCAATCTGTCCAGAAGTCGATAAGCCCGCCCACTTCACCGGCTGCAACGAATCAACGGGCACTACCCTCAGACACCCTTACAACCACCAATAGGGTGCAAGAAATCTGTCGTCACTTTCTATTGGGGTGTTTTTTAGCAAACATTCCAATTTGGACTATAAACCTACTTGAATAGCGATCAATTTAAGTTGCATTCGAATAATAATTTTGCACGACTTTCGGGGGTGGTTTACAGATATAGAACATTTTGATTTAGTGTAATACGTTCGTGTCGTGTGTCAGGTTAGGTCGAAGTTGACTGCCGTATCTCAGCAGCACCAACCTGGCTAGGTGCAGTTTAACATTTTGGTGGTGATAACAAGTATCAAGATTCATTTCCCGCTGATGTCATACGGCAGCGAGACGCCGCACGTCTGGACCAGCTCAGTATGTAGCTAAGATTTTGTTAATTTCCCAACCTCCATCTTTCCAGTATATACCTGTGTTCCTCTGGTGTTGCAGATATCCGTAAGTTGAATTAAATAATTATAGGTAAACGTGGGAAAATTATTTAGTAACCGGTTATAACAACTTACGCAAATCAATCTTCTATTATAGTACAAATTGGGCCGATTTACGAGCTGGTACAATGATCTTATCCGTGCGAACCGGAAGCTGATCTGGTGATCATCAATTTTAGTTGAGTTAAGCATGGCTATTTTTTGTTTGCCCTCTTCTGTAAAAAAAACTATTAAGTAAGGGTTTACCAGTTAATCTTGGCGGAGTTGAATTCTTTACAGTATATCATGTATACAATTTGATATTTCACTTAAAATGTATGTTTAAGCTTTCGCCCACGACTCCGTCCGCATTGAATTAAAAAAACAAATGTAAGTATCCTATGTGTTGTTCTAAACTATGTTCTATATTTGTGCCTTTCATTTAGATTTCGTTGAGATCTGTTCAGTAGTTTAGGCTATAAATTCTAATAAACATCCATTCTTGCATTTAGACTTTCGTATTTATAATTTTATAGAAAAGTATTGTTATATGTATTAAATGTTGGTGACTGTAACGAACAATAGAATTGTATTAATAGGTGGTTATTAATTTTATTATATCGTTCGTTTTAATGGCATATCCTGTTTATGCTTTTGTGAGGAAAATAAACACAAAATATGGTTTTAAACTACAGATAATATGTCGGCAAACTCCCGAGCAAATATATGGTTTACCTCTTAGATTATTTAGTTAGTATGGTACAATATAATTATTTTGAAATGAAAACTAAGGAAATAATAATTTATTATTATTAAATGAAAATCGAATACAAAGGAAGGGGTACTGAAAATCTAGGTACTTTTTAGTAATGGTATGAAATGATATTTAGCCTAAGCCATATATGGGCTTACATTATTTTGCCATATAAAGTGAGTTCAGATTTTGTGACAAAGCTCACATACGTTATATTAAGTGTTGTACGACATAACCAAATAATATGAAGAGAACCACATCACATTCCCGGAGCAGATCACTAGTATAATAAAAAGTGGCAAAGGACCTAGCGGCTATTTGATTTTACTAGAATAGTGAAACGACAGCTGCACATATACATCTCTAATAAGTTTTCTCTTTCCCATCCATTCCTAATAAGAAAAGCGTAGGAAGGGACCGGTGTGGGTCTACAAACTATGGCCTCCTTGCGCGAGAACACCAAAAAAGGCATTGTACCTAAATAAAATTATAAAAATGATACTTAACCGTGTAACGAACAATTATGATTTGGTTAATCACTTATTTTATTGCAGGGTAGCGAGGTGTCACCGTACGGGCCGCTGTGGGAGGCGCCTCCGGCCTCCGTGCCCTACCCCGACATACTGGCCTTCCCTCCGGCCGACCTAGGTTAGTCTTATGGCAGCGTTGATTTTATGAAACAAGGCAAGCGAGTTGTGGGTCCTCTGATGTTAAATATCCGCCACCCCTACGGGTAAGGGTTGCGTATGCATCTACGTCTACTTACTGCCAGCCACATAATGCTTACTTAAACAATTGCTTAATGTAGGTGCTCATTTAGTGTGGGCTTACAGAGTGTGACAGTTAACTTATTTTCTTTAAGTTGCAACTTTGATAGTGACTGAAATATATGTTCAATATACTCAGTATGGTCTGCGGGTGGGTGCGGTGCGCGGGGCGCGTTGCGCGCGGCCAGTGGCGGCAAGAAGCCCCGCCGGCGCGTGGCCTCGGTGGCGCAGCGCCGCGCCGCCAACATCCGCGAGCGCCGTCGCATGTTCAACCTCAACGAGGCCTTCGATAAGCTGAGAAGAAAGGTACACCAGCGCCTAATATCACAACCTCATTAAACAACCGACGGCGACGGCAGTTGCCCACTCCGATGTTAGGTGGAAGGTGTGAGTTCAGACATGACAGCTGACTGGCATGCTTGGGAGAGTAGTGATACTGTGACTACCCTCCATCCGGTAATGGGCAGGATGATTACGTTCTTTATGAGGTGGCCGTTTGGTTCCTTGTCAACTTGTGTTGTAAAAAAAGTATATGAGAGTGTTGTGTGTGACAGGTGCCGACGTTTGCTTACGAGAAGCGGCTGTCGCGCATCGAGACATTGCGGTTGGCTATCACCTACATCGGCTTCATGTGCGAGCTGCTGCACGGCTCGCCCTCGCCGGCACCGGGCCAGGGGCCTCACCACGCGCTGCATCACCACAGGCATGTTTTTGACGCCGAAGTACCGTGGTGCGCATAGGTTAAAATATCTTAGAGACCCTATACACTAAGAAAATGCAGATAGCAGCGTGAAAAAATATCTATAAAATTGTTATCATGTGCATTATCGTCGCTTCTATCGTTCGCGAAGCTTAGTTTTAATACGCAGGGAATCTTATCTTGTGTCTTATACGACCTATAATTTTCTAATAGTTTTTGTTAACCTTTTAAAAGGCATTAAGCCAATTGCACTGTGAATCTTAACTCTATTGATAGCAATGTTTATCGCATTATCTCCTAATAGAATTCTCACTTAACAGAACACAAGATGTAGTGGTGTTAGTACGGATATATCATAGCGGAATCAACTACGCTACAAATATGAGAGTACTGTGTGAATCGTGTGGCTTAGATAAGCGTACTCATAGTACGCAAGTACACACTTTGTATATGGGATTTTAGTTGGTATAAAACTCGCAATTATAATCAATTAGCCTTTTAATATTGTGTTTATGTAATGTAGTTTTACTTAAAAGTAGTAAATATGTAAAGAATGTCTTCCATTAGTGATAACAAAATAATATTTTAGTTCGATAATAAACATAAACTATCATTCTGCGTTTTATTCTCTAACTAATTAAAACGAGATGAGAGGTGATGAATGAAGTCTCTTGTTTGTTGAAATTTACAGATATACATGAAAGTAGAGTAACATGAAGGATACGGTTCATCCTCGAAAAATGTCACGTTCCCGAGGAATCTAATTCTTTCTTCTTTTCGACTTCGTCCGCGTGGAATAAAAAACATATATCCTGTGTTACTCAGTGATAAGGTAGCATTCTAATGGTGAAAGATTTTTTTTAATCGGTCCAGTAATTTTTGAGTTATTTCAATACATACAAATCATATTAATACAGATTTCTGCGAAGGTTATCATTATGCACTTCAAAATACCGCGTGGATGTTTAATAAATATATATTGTAAGAACATAGCAGCGAGATAAGAAAATGGAATTTCTCAGTGTAAGAGATAAATAAATTAATTGCATAATGATGGATTTACCATCTTACTAATATAATAAACGGATCTCGATGAAATTTCGCACAACTGTAGAAGTCTGGAAGAACATAGGTTACTATCTAATATTTTTTTTCTTAAATTCGCTCGGACGGAGTCGCGGGCGAAAGTTATAATAGTTTATAGAGAGTTATCTAAATATTCCAAAGTTAAACACTTATTACAATACTAGAAGACAGATGTCCAATGCCTTTCAACGTACGCTAATCGAAGGTGAAATTTTTGATTGCATGCTTTCAAAAGATTTAGCTTGTCCAACGCACTCGAAATATTAAGTCCTCCAGTTTGTAGTTTATAAAATATTATTACCAAATTGTAGTAAATAAACAATTTTATAAAACGTTAAGTTAGTTAAGTACTCGGTATTGTCGCTTTCAAATCATTTATTTTTAAGTATTGCTATTTCCTAGCAATAAAAGTTGTTAATCTGGATACAGATTAACTACTTAGAACATCAATTAAAATTGTTACTACAAACTCTAACAAACAACTATCAATATAAACTTATAATATTAGCGAGATTGTTTGTGTACAGGCAATTTTAATATTGTAAATAAAAATAGCATTATAAAAATAGCCTAAACAGTAAGTTGTCAATTGTTTTGTGTTTGCCCAGTATTTTGTCTATCGTTTACATAGAAAATAAAAAAAAAACAATAATTATTAATTACATATTTATTACATACTCGTAAATGACCAGTAAAACTGTCCGTGTTAACCAAGCTACAATGTAACTTACAATATTTCTTAGTAATAATTTTCTACATCAGTGACAGTGATTCTCAACCACTGTGCCGCGGTCATGGAGGTAATAAGTACTACGTACAACAGGAGTGTAATCTATCTGTACATCTTGCAGTTAAAAAAAATAAAATAAAGCGTTATGCTAAGGGCGTAAGAGTCTTGTTGCACGCAAAATAAAATTGAAGCCGAGTGAGAGGGCTACAAGTGTAATATTTCCCTTTCTAACAATGAGCTAGAGTTGCCAGATATCAATCCTTTCGTTGTTTGTAGAAAAATAGGCAATTGATGTAATGTAATGCAGTAAAAATATTTACTTTCCAAATGTTTCTAAATATTAATAATAATTTATTACTGACATATTAATATAATATTATTTGTTGCTACATGTAAAACTTTATTAATTCAAAAACAAAAAAAAGTTGGGAATCACTGTTCTAGATGATTATGGCCTAATTTGGTCCAAAATCCATTTCACATATTTTCTAATATCTGTGTACACAGTAGGGGGGTCTGACCCGCATTCATTATTTCCGTAAGACACAATACCGTATTGTACTTGTTTATATGTGTTCTTCACTATGCTTTCTATCATGAGAGGGCCGCCGGAGTCGCCTTTGCATGAGTCGTGACCCAGCTCACCAGCGCAGAACGTGTAATACATTTGATTGTAAGATTCGCGACTGACACGGCCATCCCTGAACAATAATACAATTTATTAAGTCGCCAGTATGTAACTACTTGATTTGCTCAATGCAGTCCACAATAAAATCGACACTCACTTTATATTGTTGGTTAAAAATGACAAAAAAAGACTTAAAATTACTAATAACCTTAAAATTTAATTGCTATGACATTGACATTGAGAGCGCGGGTAGCAGAAAGTAAGAGCGGTTGCACACCTTTGATTTAGCTATCGCACAACTGTTGGGAGATAGTGTGAACATTGATAGCAGCTACAGTCAGCGCCAAAATGGCGATAATCAAATGGGTACGGAACCACGACTTATAGCGTGTCCAGTATAATCAAGTAGTCAATAGTCTTCATACATCTATCGTTGTTTTATAAATAGCACTAACCTGTTATACCGTTTTAAGCATTCGCGGGGCGAATACAACGGAACATCAACTTTGAGTAGGATATTGGATTTCTCGTGATTTTCAGTTATACCCCAACCGGCCACAGTCGCTCTCTCACCATATATGTCCTTCGTTAGAAGTAGATTTGTTACGGGCAGGCATATCGTACCAGAGTTATCTAAGAAAATATAAATAGTTATCAATAAAAAAACCATTTACCAAGTAAATGAATTAATAGAAACGAACAAGTGGGGATACAAATCGGAACAAAAAGCACGGGTTAGCGTGAATCATCCTTTACATTATGTCTAAGAGCCACCGTTTCTGAGGGAAGGTATAGTTTTTTACAAACAATACTGTAAGCTGTGAAATATTATGTTATTAAAATATGTATGGTTTTACGGCATACAAGACTAAAACGGTTGTCGGTTAGAAGTGAGATTGTATCGCCAACGTACAGCCGTGGTTGGCTTTCGTTGCCTGGTTGGTTGAAGTTGGCAACGTTAGTTGTTGAAGCCTGTTAGGTTAGATGCATGCTTTACAAAAATCTGTTAAGTATCGATATACGTAGAGTTCAATTTGATTTATCGTTTCTGATTCGTTTCATGAGACGACGCTCTCGACGGTGGAAAGAAACAAAAGGGTACTGGCAAATATCTATACAAGTAAAATTAGGTTATATGCAAATATGTGGCGGCCTAGTTCTAGTTACGTTTCACTTGTGCGGTTATACATGTGCGTCGCCAGATAATGATGATGATGATGATGTCTAGGGAAGGGGAGCTACCATTGATATGGTCTTATCCGAAGTGGTTTTTATCTATTTTGAATTTTTGATCCCCCACTGTCACGTCCACATCCGTGTATGATATGTATTTTTTACGACTACTTACTAACACTTAGATCGACAGGTGTTTTAAGACGCAAAAGACCGATGTCGTTAATGTTAAACGGGTTGTCACGGTAAGCGTTGTGATAGATCGGCTCTGACACTTCGATTTCCTGTCAAAAACAAAATTAGTTAAAACACACCTTCGAAGCAGTAGATACGCAGCAATTCTGTTTGTTATTATATATTCTGAGGTAAAAATTTAAATTATAGTTTGTCTTAATAAGATAGATTAGTTTTATAAAAGACGCATATGAAAGATCGAAATAAATTTGTATGGAGGTAAATACCGTACTTAATAGACGGGTATCGTAGTGACGGAACAAACACGCATAGCGAACAACTGGGAACTATCGATATTCGGTTTAATTAAAATTTATCGAATATAACTAAAATTATTACTTACTTATTAACTAATTTAGGGGACAATTCTAGTAATGAATATAGTGTAGAGAATA
>LD700013.1:728471-738579 GCA_003118335.3 Papilio memnon | reverse complement strand
CAAAATCATCACAAACGGACCCCTCTATCACCTCTTAGCAGAAATACGTTGCATGACCAATGACCCTGGATATTTACATTCATGCCAATAAAAGCACGTACAATTTCAATGTACAATGTACAGTACCAATAAAAATAAGGAGTGTTTTTTCTCAATCAAAATCACAAATCAAATTTAATAAATATGCACATTCACACAGGTGTATTTAATATTTTAACTGCCCTATTTAACCTTGTATCTTTCATTCTAAATTATATAACTAAAGCGATTTTACTTGCATGAAATGAATATTAATGATTTTGTTACTTACTGCAATTTGTTATTCCTAGTAACAACAACACTCCAAGCAATACTTTTTGTTGCAAGAACATATTGTGTGAACGCCAATCTGTCTGGAGTTCACTTTGACTACTGCTCAAGTTCTCAACGACGGCTTCTTATCTTCCTATATTATAGTTTGTATAATTAAAGATGATTAGTTTGACAATTCATTTGACAATTTACTAGGGATGGGTAGAGTAAAATCACGTATTTTGCTCTCATAAAAGTTGGAATCGATAGATTCACAGTTATACCTAATGGAGTTAATATGAAAAACACTGTTTTTTCATTCGTTTATTCAAAGTTAAATACAGAACAAAAACAAAGAATAAGAGTTAATGGAATTTTATTACTAATACGGTCGTATACAATCTTAATGATTTTTTTAAATATTATTGTGATCGCTTTCAGTATATTCACTACTAGAACTGTACCTGAATCTTGTTAATAAAGAAATTATAATTATAGTTCGACATTTTTATTTTTACACTAGCTGCCCCCATGCGGCTTCATCCGCATGAAATTATAAATACTTTATTTTATTATTTACCCCTTTCCTACATCAAGGATTTTTTCCAATTTATTTACCCCCTAAGTTTAATAGCGTAAAAATATATAGCCTAAAGCGTGACGTAAGTGTAGGGCTTTTTATTAAAGAAAGAATTATTCAAGTATATGCTGTGATTGCTGACATCCTACGCCACAAAGAGATGTGTTTACACTTTATTATATTAGTGTAGATCAAATAGAAATAGATAGATAAATAAAGGTAAATAGTATAGATTAAACCGAATATCGATAGATCATAGTTATTCGCTATGCGCGTATGTACCGTCACTATGATACCCGTCTTAAGTACGGGATTTACCTCCATACAAGTTTTATTCGATAATGCGTGATTATGCATGATTTATCAAACTAATCAACCTTAGTAGGACAAACAATAATTAAATTAATGTCATAAGGAATTGCCCATTTATTACACTTACATAAAATAATCGGTTCGCGAACGTAAATGAATTATCAAAAGCAGGTCAGGTCATGTTTTCGTCACTTGTTTTGTTTAAAATAATTTTAACTATCGCAAAATAACAGATCGTCATATTTAGGCAATATGTTTAAAAAGTTGTTGATGACGTGAAGAAAACGCTCTCACGAATATTCACGAGCTCTGAAGAAGCCGCTCAAGTGATTGCCCTATTGCAGTCGGGAATGCGACAGTGTGACGTTGCTCGACAGTTGAACCTGTCCCATTTTTCAGCAGACTGGTGGTTATGTTAGAAAACCGGGATCTGGAAGAAAACGGTGCACATCAGAAAGAGATGACCGTTTCATCGTTACGACATCTTTACGAAACCGTCTTACAAATGCTCTTGAGTTGCAACAACAGCTTCGATCAACTCGGAGAACATCTGTGAGTGTTTCTACGATAAGAAGAAGGTTACACGAAAAGAGTTTAACAGCCCATAGACCTGCTAAAGGTCCAAAACTTACTGCACAGCATCGCAGAGATCGCCTAGAGTTTGCTCGCAATCATTGCGAGTGGACTGTAGAACAGTGGCGGACCGTACTCTTCTCTGATGAGACGAGAGTCTGTCTCCTCTGGAATGACAGACGTAGAAGGGTCTACAGAAGACAGGGGGAGAGGTTCACACAACCCTGCTTCGAAGAATCCGTCGAATACGGGGGTGGCTCGTGTATGTTTTGGGGCGACATTTCCGTCTAGGGGAAAACGGAACTTGTGTGCGTTTCCCGGACTCGGGGTGGCCGTGAGCAAGGGTCATTAAATGCTGGTCGGTACATTACTGAAATCCTGGAGGAACATGTGGTCCCATATGCTGGTTATGTCGGTGATGGATTCATGTTAATGCATGATAATGCTCGTTGCCACACCGTGGCTATTGTACGGGATTATTTCCAGGAGGTCGATATCCCGGTTATGCATTGGCCAGCACGAAGTCCAGACCTTAACCTAATAGAACATCTCTGGGATGACCTAAAAAGGCGCGTGCGCGCTCGAGATCCAGCTCCAACCACTCTTCAAGAGCTTCAAGATGCGGTACTAGAAGAGTGGAAACAAATATCCCAAGAGTCTGTTGCAACCCTTGTAAGGTCCATGAAAAATCGCATGGAAGCCGTTATCAAGGCAAGGGGGGTTAACACTAGGTTTTAAGAACTTTATTTGTATTTATTAAGGTTTTTTTTCTAATTATTAATTTGCAAATTTGTACATACCCTGTCATTTTCTTTAATTTCTCTCTCGTCTCGTTATAAAAGTAAAATTCAATTAAAACTAGCTAAGCTAATGTAATTACCTTTTGAATGATACCCTCAAACCACAACATTGCCACTGGCCTGTAGTGTTAAAATAGTATTTAAAATATTTTTTTCGGATGTGCGATTTTTTTGACGCCGAGTGTATTACTTCAAAAATTTATGATCATTGTTTAAAGTTCAGCAGTCAAAGGCGTTATTTAATCTTTAAATTGAGGTTAGGTTAACACATATTTTTTTATTTATCTTTTAACATACAATATCAACTTATGAATGAATGAATATGTATTTATTGCCACAAAAAAGAGATTACATAAAATGACTTATTCTAAAGAAAACATATTATACAATCATACAATCGTGGCAAAAGGTAGCCAGCTCAGCGTATGCAGGAAGGACTAAGCCGTTCCTGCGCTGATTTTCAGTTGGCCTTCGTACTCAAAACATATACAGAAAACAAAACAAAAATACACTATAAAAAAGAAAAATAAAATAAAATAAAATCACGTAAAACAAAAAAGGGGTGTCGTAAATAAAAACTATTACATTCATTAATAGAAACAAAAACAATTATACAAATTAAAAGGAGGTTGAACAAACTGCATTTATAAATATTTTTACCAATTTAAAAAATAACACAAATGTATTATGGGTTAATTTGGGACTCTAACAATTTTTTTTTATTAACTTATAAATAGTTTGACATAATAAACGTTTTACTTAATTGGAAAGGCATGACAATAGAGCTTGAAAGAGTCCTTTGGAGAAATATCTATGACAGACGTCTAGGCAATAATGAAACCGCATAAAAACCCAAAGTAACTAACTTCATCTGATGTCGATTATTTTTACCAGACTAACTTTTACGAATACTTTTTGGTTCTTGATTCTATGGTTTAATGGTATCCAAAATCCATTTCATAAACTTTCGGACATCCGTGTATATTCCAGGTTTATATGAGCCACATATTCTAGACCCATAAGACACGACACCGAATTGGACATATTTGTATATATCTTCATAAAAATCTTCGACCATGAGAGGTCCTCCAGAGTCACCATTACAAGAGTCATGTCCTGTGTCACCAGCACAAAACATATTTGTCATTCTGTCTCCTTTAACATGTTTTCGGATACTGGAACAAAATGTAATTATATTTATATAGTGTTGATTTATAACTTCACTATAACTCGAAGTTATAGTCCGGTCAAGATAAGCAAAATTTAGGAGTGAACCTACAATTATTCGCTTAGAACTGAAAATTGGTACGAATGTTCAAAACATCATACAACGCGTCGATGGGGATTTTTCAGTGTACACATATAATGGTTTTCCAAATATTCCCACTAATTTTCAACTCTATGTGAATTATTGTAGCTTCAATAATAATTTCCCCGGAGTATCTCATTTTACAGTGGTACGTAAAATAAACATCAAAACAAATATCATAAACAGAAAGGTTTTATCTTCCCTCACCTTTTGTAAAATGTATTGCACGAGGATTTTGAGAATATAGGTAATTCAACTTTGAGAAGAATATTGGATTTAGTTTGATTTTCTGTCAAACCCCAGCCGGCCACGACACCTCTCTCATCTGACAGATCTTTTTCTCGTAGTTCTTTTCTAACAGGTAAACAAACGGCACCTGAACTCGCTGTAGTAAAAAGGTGTACTTTAGTTCCAAATAGTTAAGTGAGTAAATTTTAAATCACCAAATTCGTTGTACATATTACATCAAATTATTTAATACGTTAATATGGAATCTCGACCAGTTAGAAACCAATTACAAGTACATATAAATCTAATAATCATAAAACTTACCATATGAAAAGTCTACAATTGTGGCGAGACGTAATAGACCAATGTCATTTAGGACATATGGACGCGAAACGTACCCGAAATGAGCTATCTTATGAGTTACGAAGATATCCTGTTGGAAGTGTAACATAACATATTATTTATTACTAGCTTTGGCCAGCTACTTCGTCCGCGTTTAAGAAAAATCAAACAAAAGCAAGTAGCCTATGTGTTCTCTCAGACTGTCCTCTACATCTGTGCCAAATTTCATCGAGAACCGTTTAGAGACTACAACTCGAACAACCAATCAATCAATCAACAATCCACCAATCCGTCCAAACCTTCGCATTAATCTATATCTATATTAATGTTATAAAGAGGAAAGTTTTGTATTTTTGTACGTATTGAAATAATTCAAAAACTACTGGGCCGATTGCAAAAATTCTTTCACCATTAAAATGTTACGTTATCACTGAGTAGCATAGGCTATGTTTTTTTACTATTTTTGAATTCCATCTGGACGTAGTCGCGAGCAACAGTAATATTATAAGTACGAAGTATGATATGACTTAAGTATGTAATACTAACGCGTGAAATTAAAATAAACAAAAGTGAGTAGTCTATGTGTTCTTCCAGATTATCTTCTACGTCTACGTTGTGGGGGCGCGCGGCCGACAGGGAAAGGGCTTTCCGGATGCAAAAACGCGCGGTTAGGGTGATTGCTAGGGTATCGCGGACGTCGACGGCGAAACCGTTGTTTATTTCGTACAAAATTCTTACATTGCCGTCATTAGTTATTTTCCAGGTTGTGATGTTTACGCGGCAGACGCTCCACGACTTTAAAATGCAAAAGTAGTCCGGCAGCTGTAGGATGGTGACTCGCGGCGCGGACAAGCTGGCTCCAGTGGCGCACCGACTGGCCAAGACTGAAAAATCTACGCACGTCATGGGGCCCGCCGTCTACACCCCCTGCCGGACCACGTCACAGCGGCTACCAGCCTCGCGTCATTTAAAAACAAATTTAAGCCCTGGCTAATTCAGAAAGCTCTGTATAGTCTGGAGGAATTTTTTCTATCATAATGATTGTGTTGTTTTCTACTCAGTAACTCCGTAGAACAATTATAAGATCTGACCTGTAAAGACTAATCTTTACCAATAAATATTTGTATTTGTATTTGTATTTGTATGGGTTCAGCTGTTTGGGCTACAACTCTAACAAACATCCATCCATCCATCTGAACTTT
Organism: Papilio memnon; assembly: GCA_003118335.3. Taxonomy (NCBI): domain Eukaryota; kingdom Metazoa; phylum Arthropoda; class Insecta; order Lepidoptera; family Papilionidae; genus Papilio; species Papilio memnon. The sequence continues at coordinate 732,942 of LD700013.1, read as the reverse complement.
CGCATTTATAATATCAGTAAGATTATGCACATTACTTGTAACATTTGTTTTGTGTTCAGTTTATTATTTGATAAAAAACCCTTTTATTATACCTGATATTTAGATGCACAATCGAGTATTCTCTCCTCTCCCACGCAATTTTCTGCTTGGCTTACGTCATAGTCACCGATTCTAACCGCAACTATATTTTGGTTGATGCAGTGTGCAGCCGTCAGCACGTACCTCGCAGTTATAACTGTGCCTCCACATTTAAACGTCAACATCCCCTCTAGAATCAAACGCGCTCAAAATTCTTAGAACTGTTGCTAATTCACACTGAACTGAACACACTGGGTCCACTGATATGTCAAAACACTTACTATATCTGTATAAAACGAGGGCCATCCAGGGGAACTCATACAGGCCCGCAGTGGTTCCGCCTATAATTTTGTTCCCGTCCACATCGCCACACTCAGTTGGTAGAAGACGGATATTACGATGATTTTCGATTTCGTCTCCAGAACTTTGTGCGTTTTCGTCTTCTCTATTCATAAGTCGAGTTGGTAATAAATCAGAACAGCAGACCTAGTCACAAAATGCAGAAGTGAAAATCTAATAGACGAGAATTTATGTCTATTAAAGTAGCATAATAAAATGTATTAGTGTTACGGGTTCACGGCATGTTATCTCTGTAAAAGTGATATACTGCGATAAGGGCTGCAATGTACATGACAATAGCTGGAATACTAGTATGCCAATGTACTGGGCACGTACCAGGCTGAACGATATTTTATTTTGTGACACCAGCGTATAAGTTAAGAGAGTGGTGAGGGGTTTGGTACGAAGCTCAACACTGACACCGTACGGTCGCGGTGACTTTTCACTGGTATGTGTATACGCAATGTGCCATTGGCTGGCATATCAGATAACGGCACACGGCACACAAGCTAAATAAATATTACCGATTTCTGCATAGTTTCTGGTAATTATAAAGTTTGTTTAGAACAAGACAAGTACATTATGATAATACAATTTTTGTGAATGTAGTTGGTGAACGTTTGCGAACCTTTTGAATAACATCAAAGCCACAGAAAGCGTCTTGCAGTTGTTGAACTGCTGCCGGACTGTTAAAGCGGACTAGCTGCATAGCACGTGCACAGTTTGTTATCTTCTTGCAATCGTCGCATTTTTCTGGTATTGAAAAGTAAATCTTTTATTTTAGTAAACCTTATTTAGACTTATTAATTATTTCTTGTTTTTAATTTTTTGTTACAGAGTATTAGTAGTATTTTTCTTAATTTATTAATATTTCTTGTACCGACTAAGCTAGTACGCTAGGTTTGTACTAGGATATGGTTTATTACTATAGTCCAATGGCAGGATACGAACTCTCGACATCGTCATCAAGCTTCAAAATCCAAAATAAAACATAAAAGTACACTTAAGTTTCTTGCTAATCTATACTAATATTATAAAGGGAAAAGATTTGTATTTTTGTATGGATTGAAATAACTCAAAAACTACTGGGCCGATTTTAAAAATTCTTTTAACGTTATAAAGGTAACTTATCTGTGAGTAACATAGCCTAAATGTTTTATTACTTTTTAATTTCATGCTGGCGAAGTCGCGAGCAACAGCTAGTTCAATTTAAAAAGAAACGACACAATAAATGCAATAAAGCATAAAAATTCTAAGAATAATAAGTTGAAAACTTTTCAATTTTTTCTTTCCAATTTGTGGTATCATATTTAGAGGCTAGACCTTTTAGTATCTATTGATATTATGATAAATTGCTGATGTATGTAAATGTCAACTCACTGAAAGCAGTAGCAAGCCCCGCAAGCAATGCACAGCACAATATAGCGGGGAGCAACTGCATCGTGCAGGCACGTTGTTTTGTCGCCGTACCTTAATTAATACTACGGCCTCTTTAATAATCTGTACTAATATTAGTAAAGAGGAAAGATTTGTATTTTTGTGTGTAATGAAATAACTCAAAAATTACTGGCCTTTTTTAAAAATGTTTTGACCGTTAGAAAGGTAATTTATGTGTGAGTAACATAGGCTATATTTTTTATTATTTTTCGATTTCAAGCGAACGAAGTCGCGAGCAACAGCTAATAGATAATACTAATTGGGGAAAGACGTGTACAATGAACTACCACGGATTTCTTGGTCGAAAATATAACGATTTGACCCAACTTACCTCAATTCAAAGTTGCTTCATTTGGGCGCTAGAGGGCTTTAGAGGTTGCTAATTATTTTACATTTATTTAATTACCTCGAAAAGCCTTAAACGGATTTTATTCATATTGAAACGATTGTTTTGTTTGTTAAACTACACTATTTGCCGAACAAATCTTATTGTTATGAAATCGTCAGGGTGCCGAAAACTCGAATATCGGAACAATCATACTATCATACTTCATACTATCATACTAATATTATAAATGCGAATGTTTAGATTGATGGATGGATGGATGGATGGATGGATGGATGTTTGTTAGAGTTTGTAGCCTAAACGGCTGAACGGATTTTGATGAAATTTGGTACAGATGTAGAGGATAGTCTGGAAGAACACATAGGCTACTAACTTTTTTTTTTTTTTAATATCACGTGGACGGAGTCGCGGGCGAAAGCTAGTTTTTAATAATGTTTTGTCTTTTTTTCTCGGATACGTAAATATAATTTAAACATTTCTGGTCTCTATGTATGTAAATGTATAATTGACAAACGGTTTTGTGCGTGTGCAACGCTGTTCTTTTATAGTTTTCGAACTCAACGTTCCTCAATTACTTTTCAACTTGCCTGTTTTATGCACTATAATTGTTTATCTTTGTAATATAAAGTACATACGTGTTAAATTTTAAAGTGAAATATTCTAGCGTAGATTTTAATAAGCATTTTGTTATTTTAATTAGATGTCAGTGATTCCTTCTTTACTTACCGATGTTAGCGACTAAAGGAATTTAATTACTTGTAACTTAGTGTAAACTTGCTATTGATTGTTATGATTATTTTGTGTAATACCTAGTTACTTGTTGAGCTGTGTTTTAGATACAAATTCCAAGTAAAATGCCCTAAGTATTTTTGTCTGAGTTTTTCTGTTGTCTATTAAACGTATGAATATAGTTGTAAAAGTCAGTCTCTTGTTTGGAATTTAGTTTTAATCATTAGTCACTTGTGCTGGGGTTATCGCAACTGACTTATGAACCTAATAGCAATAACAATAGTAATCAGTTAAGGAAAGAAATATAGTAACTTTAATGTGACAATTCCTTGCAAAACTGCAACTAGGTATTTTGTTGCTAGAACTGGTTTTCATAGTTAAACTGCTTCCAGACCATCGAAGTACAGATAGCAGTGTAACTAACAAAAACCGTGGAGAAACTCCGATTGCCAACCTTCCTGCCAAGCGTGGCGATTATGGCAAATCTCCTCTTATTATAGCTACAAGAGAAGTCCGGCAACACTCTACATCTGTAAGTCAACACGTCTATAGTACGGAAAACATAATTGACTCGGTGAGAGAGACACTGTTAACGCGGTTGTTCTGACGGAACATATGTAAAACCTACTAATGGATTGAAAACGTTATCTGACCCATCGGCCATAAGTCAAACTAAATTATCATAACTCATGTGGACTATAGTTTGTCTAAAAAGGGTGATTAGTTTGAAAATTCCTTTGACAATTTAGTAGGGGTGGGTTGTGTAAAATCAGGTATAAATCTTTTAGATTTTCGATTTTTATTATCATAGAAGTTGGAATCGATAAATCATAGTTAAACCTTATGGATTAAAAATAAAAGACACTGTTTTTTAATTTGGTTATTTAGAGTAAAATCAATAATGAAAAATACAGACCATGTAGGTACAATGAAAGATATTTATTACTAATACAGTGCATAATCTATGTGGAATTCGTTAAGTTTATTGTCATGGATATCACTATATTCACTACTAGCAATCCCTGAATGTAATTAATAAGTAAATAAAAAAATTACGTTGATATTTTTTTATGATTAAACCGAATATCGATAGTTCACAGTTATTCGCTATGCGCTTATGTCCCGTCACTATGATACCCGTCTATTAAGTGCGGCATTTACCTTTATACAAAAATTCGATATTTTATATGCGATATTTATCAAACTAAACAATCTTAGATAAAATAAAACAATGTCGTTTTGACAGCGTCATTGACTAATGTAATTAAAGAAAAGACGGTTCGTTTAGAATTTTTATTTCATTAATCCATTGAGTGTTTAATGCATTTATTGATTAATAAGCACTTTTGTGAAATAATATGATAAAATGGTGATCACTTTAAAATAGTACAAATATATTTCTTGGTATGACATGTTACTGTTGAAGTTTGAACTACGGTATTAATAAGATTTGCCGGAATAACATAAGATTTATCAATTACTTATGTCAATGGATCGAACTTGTAGATTACAAGATTACTTCGCCACCGACGATCAAAGTTA
>LD700013.1:705833-722032 GCA_003118335.3 Papilio memnon | reverse complement strand
GGAAGACAGGGTTATGTGTTTTGACCCAGTAAAGCCCCCTCGGTGGCCAACCACGAAGCAATACAAGGCAGCAATACAAATATAAGAAGTTTAATAATAATAATAATAATAATAATAAAATCATTTAATCCATTCAGCAGTCAAACATCATACATTTAATTACACAGTTAAACACAAAATAATGATGGAGGGAAAAAAATGTTACATATGAAAAAAAAAAATACATATTACTAAACATAAAAAAAATATATATTATTATTATAAAATGCATTATTAATTTTGTTACGCTGAATGGATAGGGCCTTTACTCAGCTATGTGCTTATTACCATATAGAAATAAGCGCTGATATTCTGTAAAAGCCGCTTGTGGCAGTACGTCAGTTTACGGGATCTCCTATCAATTTCATTTGTTTTTTAGCATCATATTTCCATTTTCAGGATATAGGCGTAGAAAAAATCGATATATTCTCTGACTGCCATGAAAATGCATCATCTTTTACAAACTGCGTAGCTCTATTGCGACTTGAAAAGGCTGTTGACTTCAAGCAACGTAAATATTCATGACTTATTATAATAAAAGAAAACTTTTGGAACGGTCCCGCCTACAATTAGTTCAATTTATAGGCGAATTCAACAGTAATGAGAAATTATAAACCTATCTAAATCACTTTGCCTTTACAAGGCCTTGCCAGACATGTTTGTGCCATTAATTCTAACACTTCGAAACTTCCCAAGAGCGCACGCTCACCTTTGACTAAACTATCATACTACTGTTTAGTCACGCTTTCATTTCTATGAGCTTGAATGGAGGTGCGCACACTACTCGATTTTTAATTGTCCTACTAACCATTAAATTGGCTGTATAACAATCGACAATGCACAACAGTTATGCGATAGTTTAGTAAAAGGCGTGCGCCCGCTTTAAAATAAATTACCCTTCATTGGATTATGATAAATATCTTCTTATATGGATAATTATCCAGTGAAGTGTAAATATATTTTTTATTTCACCCTACTCACCACAGATTTTAAACCGGGTGATAGTGTAGTAGGGCGGCTAATCAGTACATGTAGAATTCTGCCTTGACGGCCCGACCCGATCAAACTATCGGCCGATGCAGTCTGTAATTTAATAGCTTCGTGATTGTTTAGAAATTATTTTTCCATGATAGATTACATTCATAATTGTCTGTGTTTTCAGCCAATGCCGGCGCAATCTGTCTACCTACGGCTAGGGATCTGTCAAGTCGCAATCTCTCAGTGCGAGGTACGCTCGCTGGTTGGAGACTATCAAATAATCCTAATACTTTGAGAAAGTCAAGTTCCGCTATTGTTCCCGAAGACAAATGCAAGGAATATATCCGGTAATATCCATTGATATTTTTATTATATTATGAGGTGGCAAAAGAGCGAACGGCCACCTGATTTCGCCGAAAGCCAACCGACCGCTGCCCATAAACGTCCGTAATTGCAGATGCGATGCCTATCCTTAATTGATGGAGTATTTGCCCTTCTTAAGCGTCTCTTCCACCATCAAATCCATTTCCCCTAACTATTTCCTTACAAGATAAGGTTGGTGGTGGTAAAAGCGCTAAAATTAAGCTTCGGCACGCACAGTCATCAGACAAAACGCGGAATTGCTCCCACTTCGCGCCTGTCTTCTGTGTGGTCGTGGAATTGCACCGGGCGAGTCGAGCCATTCGTGCAAAGATGGTAAAGCGGGCTCTACCACTGTAAAAACATACTTACATACACGTCCTCACGAAGAGTAAATACTGGGTCTACCGTAGGCGTCGCCAAGAGAGAAAATCTATATCTAGCTTAGATCATCGGCTAACGACGCTCATGTTGTCTACCCTTTGTAGGTAAAATGATAATGAAGAATTTTTACAAAGTCTAGAATAAGTTAATGGCAGGTACCGATTTTTAGTAATTATATGTTAACTATTGCTATTTATTTCAGAACAAGAAATGTCGACAAAGTACTAAATATAGTATGTGTGAAAGGTTCCATGCACTTCGAGATTGGAGCACCTTTTATGATCAAAAGTGATCACGCAGGTTATAAAAGATACATTCAGTACGGAATGTTATCGACAGGACTAAAAGACAGCGATATTAATCTATTTGTGGATATTACGAGTACCAAGTGTATGAAATGGATTCTGGATACAATCGAAGTTTGAATTGAGTTAAACGTGAAAATGTGATTTGTGTCTTTTATTTTAAATAAACACATGTGAATAAACAGTAAGTAAGTAATTTCTTGTCCCATACGAAAGCCTATAAACTGCACTTTTTAGGCTGTATGCTATTTTTACGCTACTAATCATAAATAGGAAAAAATTGCTATGCGAGAAAAGGACAAAACTAATAGCAGCTAAAGCTACGGTTGCCATGGTTACTTAAATTCTCAGCAATTAGCAAGGGTCTTCGTTGTCAATTAATCATTCGAAATTAGATAGTTTTTATGGAAAGATGTACGGAATACATTTTCTAACAACTTCCATGGAGAAGGTAACTTGGGTTGTAAACACATATTTCGCAGAAAAACGTCGAAGAGTTTTCGTCGGATGGGTTCGAAATGTCGAAAACAAGTTAAATCGCCATTATAAAATAAAACGATAATTATCTAGACTTTATTACCGTATTAAAACTAATCAAATAATTGAATGTAAATCTTTATGGCCTGATTGTGTCCAATATCCATTTAATGTACCAGGACACATCCGTATATACTCCGGGGAATAACGAGCCGCATTTAGTCGGCCCGTGGGAGACGATCCCGTGCTGAATATACTTGTACAAATTGTCCACCTCCTCTGCCACCATCAGGGGACCACCGGAATCTCCCTTGCACGAGTCTTTACCCAGCTCTCCCGCACAAAGTATGGTCTTCGTGATATCTTCTTTAGTGTTTCTGTAAATACATTAAAAACTAGTTGTAGACATATTGCAAGGAAAGGCGGAGATAATCTCGAAAAACTAGTACTGATTGGCAAAGTAGAAGGAAAACTTGGTTTACCTGCCGTAGTACTGCTTGCAGTTGTCACTGGAACGTACAGGCACTGTAACTTTGAGCAGCACCGTGGACTCTTTATCGTTATCGGTCAATCCCCAGCCGGCCACCACGGCTCTCTCGTTGTCGAGATTGCGTTCCCTCGAGTTCGCCTTTGTGGGCAAACAGATCGTACCGTAGTTTCCTAACATAAATAATGAATTCAATGAAATTTAAAAACGTTTCATAAAAATATTAATTTCTATTTGGTTTATAGCAGTTACTTACTGCGTGAGAGGTCGGCAGGTCTCTTTAATCTAAGTAGTGCAATGTCGTGACGGACCAATGGCGGGCCTTGGTATGCCGGAAACATGATTTTCTCCGCTACCCCAATGTCCTGTAAATATCATAAAATATATCTGAGGCCATAAGTCAATGTGATAAATGCAATTTCATCACTTTACAGGACAAGCAATTAAATTATTAAGAAATCTTGAAGGCACTAATAAAATATGAAACACTCGATAAATGAAAAAAAAAAATATTTGCAGTTATCCTGATATGACCAAATGAAATAGCATTTTTTGCCGATTATACATATATTAATAACTCATACTGATCAAAAATGTACTTATTATTTACTGATCTATGACCACAGAAATGTATTTTAAACAGCAAAAGCAATATTCTAATTTTCAACTTCCTTTATATGAAGGGCATTTTTATTTAAATACGATTTTTTATTTCAATTCCATTTATACGTTGCACGACACGACAGTCATAATCGGCCGCTACTCAAGTTTATAAAAAAAGTGTTAATTGTACAGAAGTTTCTTTAGAATGTATTTTTTTACCTGATAATGAGACTCGCAAATGTCGGTGCCCTTTTCACAATCAACTTTCGTTGAATAATCGTGATCACCAATTCTGACGCCGGCAATCTTCTTATCTTTGATACAGTGAGCCGCCGTTAACACGTACAAGGAGTTTATCAGACTTCCACCGCAAAGAAACTGTTTGCCTACACCTGGATTTAATAGAATAAATAAATAAAGAAGTCAATAAGGGATTCAGCACAAACTTTACAATGCTTGATAATTTATTTATTAAGATTTTCTATTGAGGTCTGTCAAGTAGTGATAGTGTGTCGTTACCTACCGTACTGAGAGTTAGTACATAAACACAAAGAGACTTCCCTATTGACAATTAAAAATCGAAACGAAACTACTGCATTCAATAATTAAATGGTTACTTAACATTCCCTCAGTGTGAATTAAATATGAGAAATCTACAGGACTGTATAGATAGGACTCCTTTGGATCATTAGTGTGTGGCAGTTAAGGCATTAAGCTTATTAGTAAAGCGTAAGTTCAACATACGTGTTTCATAAGATATGAGTACCATCCAGGGGAACTCGTACAGTTTCGCAACCTCGCCTCCGACAATCTGGCTGCCCTCTATCTCCCCGCAATCACTCGGTAGTAGATTCAGGTTCGGATGGTTGTCGATCTCTTCCTGGGAATCCGGGAACGCAGAGCAGCATACCTTTGAAACAACGAATTGTAAGATTTTATTGGTGGTAGATGGATTTTTTTAACAGCACCTTACATTTGGTAACCTATTTACAATACCATTTTTTTTCCTTTGACCGCATACAACTTTGGTCTAGCGGATGGACGTTATATCCTCCGCATCTACCACTGGGAGTGCTCCGAAGAATTGTCAGAAGTCAGTCGGATAACTCACCTTTGGGATACCGTTGCTATAGTCGGAAGAACAAATGGAATTGTTGATTAGCTGCTGCGTTTGAGTGTTCTTGTGCTTGGCGACTTGGTAGACTGCTGCCGGACACTCGCTTAGCAATTTGCAATCGTTGCACGACCCTGGAAGCACGTTCCATCTTATAAAGTGTGAGTTAAAGTAGATGCTGTGACTTCTTTTAATAACGATACTGTTGGGAAAAATAACGTCCCTACTTAAAACTGCCGCTTCCGGCTGCTAGAAGCATTCCGTATATTTCGAGCTTATTAAAAGGTTTTAACGAATGAAGTAAAAGTAAAATCCAAAAATCTCGTTGTGAATATCATGTATTAGTGGAGAAAGGACTAAACGAATTTGTATACAGCGAATCATCATCATCCTCAGTCTAAGCCCATCGCTGCCCGCATCCAGTGCACTCCCACAACCTTGACCAGATTGGTTTCATAGTAAACAAAATCTAAAGATTATTCCTGTAAAAGGTGATCAGAGACCATGGCTCAATTTAATCCGTGTTTCTAACCCTATCTTGAAAAGCCTCAACACGGATAACCAATGTTTTAGCTTTAGATAACTTATTTTTAAGCAATAACTATCTAAGAGCGTTGGTGGCTCACGGTTTGACAGGTTTGAGCTCTTGACTTGTAATCACAAGTCAAGAGCTCAAACCTGTTCAAAAAAACCTCAAATCAGCTCAGTCCTGGGTTCGAATCCCGCCATGTACCAATGTGATTTTCGATTTTCGAACTTCTTATGTACATAATTTACCCGATGTTTTTACAGTGAAGGATAACATCGTGATGAAATCTGCATATATCGGAGAAGAGATTCAAAGGTATGTGTGAAGTCAACCAACCCGCACTTGGCCAGCGTGGTTGACTATAGCCTAGTCACCCCTCACTAGGGTAGGCTCCGAGCCCCTCGGTGGGGACATATGTACTCGTATAGTGAACTGGTGATGATGAACAAATCTGACATATCTATACTAATATTATAAAGAGGAAATATTTGCATTTTTGTATGTATTTGATTCACGTTTAAACGACTGGGCCGATTTTTTAAATTCTTTCACCATTAGAAAAATTATTTATCTGTGTGTAATATAGAGTATGTATTTTTTTATTTTTTGCGGACGAAGTCGCGACCAAAAGCTAGTAAGTAAATATACTTAAGGTCCTGTTACCATTTTCCTGTTGCAACTCTTTTTAGTCTTATACATTTCAAGTAGCATCTTCAAACTATGTTACTAGCTACGGTTTTGATTTCGTAACGAGCGTGGGAATTTATTTGAATTCAATGTGTGCTATTATTTATCTTGATTGAGGATAAAATGTATGTTTTATTTTATTTATTTAGAATATGAATAATCTAATATGTTATTTTTTATACAAATTGAAATGATATTGTGACTTTAGTGTAACATTTTTTTTTTAGTTTTTTTAAAGAGTTTAACTACAATATATTTGAACGATTTTTTGAAGAGGAAATTAACGGTGAAAGGGAAAGCAATAACATTTTAGCAATTGACATTTTTTGAATGCAACTTACTTACTACTTGAACAAGTATTCAAAAACAAAAACATATTCAATGTTGTTGTACAAGAGCAGGTCGATTAAGGTTTTTGCAACATTTTCCTGGTCGCCTTGTCTTTATTCGTAAAACCGGTGTAACTTGTTGAGCATCACACAACTTGATATATAAATTATTTTCCGACATTACAATTGTAGTATGTTTTGATTTTTGAATTAACAAAATTTAATTAATTCAAGTTATATCTTTTGAAACACCATACTCGCTGCTATTCCGATATAACAATGTTAAAAAAAGATTAAACTTCGTAGATTACGTTATTATTTTCTGTTTCTTTTTAACTCTGTGAGATTGATAAAAAAAATGTCATGAAGCAAGGTTATCCCCATAAGTTAGTAGATTTTAATAATATTGTAACGCATTCTAAAGCAAATAAAGCACACGAGGGTCGTGTGAGTTCAATTAGTAAGTATGCAAGTATGTACTAAGGTATGCAATTATTCATTATCATAAAAACAAAACTCAGGTAAGTTCAATGATAAAATAAACAAAAGATGAAGTTAAAATTCAATTGTTTTATAAGAAAAAAATATGACTTACTTAGAACTATTTGGCCATTTGCGGATGCAACTATTAATAATAACAATATACGAAACATTTTTAAAATTCAATATTTTTCTTGTTTTCAAAGGTCAATCACGTTGGTCTTCCACAGAAACTCCGCGGCAACTGACGTACAGGCCACGGCTACCTTCATTTTAATAACGTATGTATTTATATGCATGTATATAACGTTTAGTCACCATTTGGAATTAAAGCGTTAGACCTGCAAATAAGCGAGCGTATTTTTGGGGTTTTTAACTTATTGTTTGTCCCATTAAGTTTATTAGACCGGTGGCGCAGTGAGAGCGTTTCCCTCGTAAAGGAGAATATTTTTATCCACTTTCGTAACCGGTAGGGTGAGTACACTTTTTTATTTTCCAGACCATCTGTTACTGTTACAAGTACTATTTTTCCTCTACATTCCAGATAGAGGCTATGTGGTGGCTACTAGAGTGGTATACGGCATTGTGGAATTGGCAGGAAAACCGCGACCAAACGTAAAATGTCAATAAGATCGGTTATCGTTTGCACTACTAGTTATTTGAAATCGATAACTGATCGTTTTAACATGGGAATTACGGCATGAAACTAGCAAAGTGTAATCACCCTGGCACAAAATTTTAACTGCTTACCAAAGTGGAAAAAAATATTCCCCTTTCACAATAGTTACCAAACAGAAAAAAAAACTTTTTTCCTAACTGGTAAGGTAACTTTGGTTGAAAAAAGGAACGAGGGTAGCATTAAGGAGCCGGTGTTAATTGACTGGGACCATAATTTAAACATTCAGGTTCAATCCCTCCATGTACTGTGCTTTTCGTTTTTCGAATTTCACATACATTTAGCTTATGTTCTTACCGTGAAGATCGTGATGAAATTGAATATCGGCAAAGAAATTCAAAGATATGTGTCAAGTCAACCAAACCGCACTGGGTCAGGGTACCCACGTCGCCCTTAACATAACTAAGTTTAGCCTCCTACCTATATAATAGGCTAATGATGATGAAAGTCAATTAGATAAAGCCAGCTTTATAGCTAGAGTATCTTTAAACACTAATAATAAGTACTTAACAGCGTCAATATTATTTGATATTTCATAATTAAATGTACGTCGAGTTAAGGTCCCGTGAATGATGGAACACTTTTCTTGACATAATAAGAAACAGCAAGGTGATTCTTAGAGCGGGCGCACCTTTGACTAAACTATCGCACAAATGTTGTGCGATAGTCGATTATTTCGCAGCTAATTGAACTGTTCAGTTGCACAACTAAAAATCGAGTAGTGTGCGCATCTCTATATAAGCTCATAGGAATCAAAGCGAGACTAAACAGTTGTGCGAGTTTACTCAAAGGTGTGCGCACGCTCTTAGAATTAGGATAACTAGGTTTAATGTATGATTGGAATTTAACAGAACTGCAAAGAGGACATTCCCTATAGAAATCGAATCACATTAATGACGAACTAAGACAGAATGTGCGTAATTGTCAAGTCATACGTAATTATATGTTGCTTATTTATGTACATGTTGAAGTAATAATATAGCTAATGTGTCATGCATGTACATGACGTAAAATGGAAATCCCAATCTGTATATTTTCTTTATAAATATTAGTAAAAGTTGTGCAAATATAACTTACACCGACTTATCTTAATCTTTTAACTATTATTGGTTACAATAAAGTTTTCGATTTTAAATTTTCATAAATTGCAATAAATTGAGCTGAAGTTATTGATTTTTTTTAAGTCAAAGTTTCCACCTACATGAAAGTTGCTATAAGTTTATAATAGCAATTTTTTTGAATTAAAATTAGAAATTACTGAAACTATTTTTTTTTACTTTACTAGAGAGTTGCAATTAAAATACAAATTATCGTCAAATCAAGTACTTATTAAAAAGTATAGGAATAAAAATTGTTTTAATTAAGAATATAAACAGATTAATTAAATAATGAGATGTTCGTTGGGGAATTTGTAATTGCCAACTAACAGATTATCACAACACAATAGTTGCTATTTTTCCTTGTACTCTTATTCCAAGTTTTTATTCTTCATTTTAAATCTTGAGTTATTTCTGTTCTATGTTGGCAAGCAAAAGGATTATTTTAAAAACTTCTTCCTCGTTCCTTTTAAAAATGTACTGAATTCGATGAACGCAGCTATCATATTTTCTGTGATACCTCATCTTTATTTGCTCCTTTTTTTATAGCTTCGCCAATCTTTCATGTTTTGGAACACCTTAGGAGTCATAGGTCTGAAGTGAGTGGTACAATTTTATGTACGACTAGCTCTTGCTCGCGACATCTGCGTTGAATGCTTTTTAACGGTGAAAAAATTTTTGAAATCGGTCCAGTAGTTTTTGAGTTATTTAAATTCATACAAAAATACAAATAATTCCTCTTTATCTATACTCTATACTAATATAATAAAGCGTAAACACACACTTCTTTGTTGCCAAAGATGTCAGCAATAACAGCATGTTTTTGAATCATTCTTTTTTTAATAAAAAGCCCTAGACTTACGTCACGCTTTAGGCTATATATTTTCACGCCATTAAACTTGGGGGTAAATATTTTGGATAAAAACCCTAATGTGCGAAAGTGACCATAAGTTGCTGCCAACATCAAGGAAGCAAGATTGCCATGGTTTGTCATCATGTCATGTCATTTTGACATTTGCAATTGATAATTTGACAAATGGAAACAATAAAATAAAATTTTCATAATTTCTTGCGGATTAAGCCGCTAGGGAACAGCTAATATAGAATATATATAAAAAGATTCTAGTTTATTTTTTTTAAAGTATTTGTTCGGAGTTACTCACGTCTTTATTATCAAAGTTTTGTTTGTCAGAAAACCCAAAACTCTTGATAGTGACGTTACTGAATTTAGTTATCAACTGATGAATAATTTGTCGTCAACTACTGCATACCACGTATACACTTTTTCAAGTTATTTAAACAACAATATTAATAATTTGCTGATACATAACCTGATAACCTGACCTTCATGATAACCTTAGAAATTAACCTTAACAGTACTTTTTGTAAAACATAGTTATTGTTTACTGATGAGGAATTGCTATTTTATTTTTAAAGGTTTATTTTAAACATTTTAAAAATTGGTAGATACATATTTACTTATTTAGTTCCAACAGTACAAAGCAATATTAAACTAGAATTTATAAATATATTGATAATTCAATGCTATTCCAATAAGACAGTTAATCTTGACTGCTTCAACCTAGCAGCTTATTTTAATAGTAACTGGCCAGTAGAAAAAAGAGGTTGAAACATGCAATGTTAGAAATCATCGAAGGGACAGGCTGCACCGTTATTTGATTGGTCGTGACTTTTTATCTATCATGATTAAGGGCAACAGATAAAGTCTAATGCTCGCTTCACACGACAGACCTTTGTTATAATCTGTAGATATAAGAAAGGCATTCACATTTTACATTTGACAGAGATTATAAGATTTATTAACCTCTACTTCTCATTATAAGTCTTCTTGACTTTTAATTTTAGCATTTATATATTAAATTCGCTTTAATAATCTTTAATGTTATTTATCAAAGATCGATGTATTGTTTTAATATGGCAACGTAGATTTAAAGACACGCAGAACTTTCTCCAAACGTGTTAAAAGAAAAACACAAACAAGACATAAGAATTTTATACTTTTAGTGTTAAAGCATTAGCTATGCGTTTACATTTTAAGTGCTTATTAAACACTTTCCGTGAGACAAAAATTGAAGTACTTTAGACGTATACAAAAGCACCTCTACTGCTCTTATGTGGGACAAATGAAGTTTTTATCCGTTCAGTTTCATTAAAGAAAAAAAAAATGTAAGCTTTTGTTCGTTAACGGTTCTTCAAAAGAGTATTTACCTATGTACAGGCGGCGAAATCCGCGGCGTTCCACTTTAGGAAAGATTGCCTTGTTTATTGCAACGTGACAAACACTTCTTCCTAACAAATAAATAATTAGATAGCAGGTGAGTATTACAATTGAAGGTATATTATAATAATAATAAGAAACTAGCCTTCTATCACTTACCTACTTTTTCCAAACATACTCATTTATAAGCTGCGTTGTATTGATTTTTGTTTCGCGTCTCGTTTTAACATGTTCAAACGATTGCAGCTTTTGATATGGAACACCGCCAGTTTCCCCGACTGTAGCTATTTTTTTACCAGACTGAGAAAGAGGGTATTGTTTTCCCGGGATATCTAAGTCTCTTTTAAGGTCTGGGGTTTGTATGTATGAAAATTGCACTGTGACGGCCTCCTAAACTTATTTGACGAGTTATTCCTATATATTTACTTTGCATTGGTAATTCCAGACTTCCAGATAGCATGTGCGGTTTTACCCATCGCAATGTTGCATAATATTTTTCATAGATTTAACGAGGGTACAAATAGACGTCCGGGAAGGTTTGTTGACAGTCGTGTGAAGTAAGTTGAAAGAAGACATCGTGTTTAAATATATTGAAAATGTTTGTGACTCTATTATTTTTATCGTTGTCTTTAACTACTATAAGCAGCTTAAGTAAGTAACAAATAACATAACCGAACGGAAAAAAGGTAGTCTTTCCTTCGATTTAGCACAGCTTTTAGTTTTATTTATTTATGACAGTAATAATTATTAAATAATTATAAAATATATTTTTTTTTATGTAATAAGGTGGAAAACGAGCAAATGGCCACCTAAATGCCGAAGCGGTCGCTGCCCATAGACATCCGCAATTGCAGATGCCTACCCTAAATCGACGAAGGAGGAGACGCACATAGAGAGGATATTACACCTTCCTATGCGTCTCCTCCACCGTCAAATCCACTTTCCCATCCAATCCTTTCCTTATAAGAAAAGGGTGGAACGGAAAAGGACTAAAGTTGGGCCTCCAGCACCACACTAATCAGACGAAACGCGGAATTGCTCCCGCTTCACGCCTGTCTTCTGTGTGCTCGTGGTATTGCACCGGGCGAGCCGACCCATTCGTGCTAAGATGTTAAAGCGGGCTCTACCACTGTCAATTATTAAACATAGATTACATTTACAGATCCTTGTGAAAATTGTATTCCTATAACTGAATGTGTGAGCGTATCACAATTAATAGCTCGTGATAGGAGTCAAAGAACAAGACAGCTTTTGATAGAAAATATATGCGGATACAATTCAAGTTTATTACAACCTAAGGTAAGCTTTGAAATGGAAATATGTTATTACATATTGGCACAGTCCCTTTTAGAGCTCGCGCACACCTTTGACTAAACTATCGCATAACTGTTTACTCTCGCTTTTTAGTTTTGCAACTAAACAGTTGAATTGACTGAGAAACAATCGACAATCGCACAACTGTTGTGCGATTGTTTAGTAAAAGGTGTGCGCCCGCTCTGGTAGCGCCCGTTAAAAGTTTTGAACAAATTAATTTATGTTTTAGCACAAATTATGAGCAAAGATTCCCTTAAAAAATTGAGGACCACACTTTGACTTCTGATACGTGTAGTAGAGACCCTAGAAATCTAGTTTTTGCATGTTGCGTCCCGGATTTGTGGTCCTATCTCCTACACCCTGCTCTACAAATTTATATCTGAACAGCTATATGTAGTAATTTTATTGTAAAATGAAATAATTATAATCAAACTTCCTTTTTAAGCGAATAAAAATTTGTAGAGCAGGGGATAACAGACCATAAATCCGAGAGGCAACATGCAAAAACTAGATGTCTTCGGTCTCTATTACACGTATGAGAAGGTAAAAGGGGGTTCTCGGTTTTTCAAAGTAATCTGCTCATAACCTGATCTTGGTCATACGGCAGTACTTTAAAAACGATATTCTCTTTATCGCGCACATTTTCATTACGGATGCTGAACTAAAAATGTATTTTACAGATTTGCTGTGAAAATATAGACAGTCAAAAAATAGGAGATGGAACAACAGACACACTACTTAATCATCATAGTGTTAACCTTTTACCGACGCAGTGCGGTCATGTAGTATCGCAAAGACTGCTAGGTGGATACCTCGTGTGGGATAATGAGTTTCCTTGGGTCGTTCGTATCGCGTACAGAAACAGAGGTAAGATGTTATAAGATTATCCTTATTCTAAAGATATAGGTCCTGACTTTGATACAAATGAATCGAACTGAAGAAGGCAGTGAGTAATCTAAGCCCCTGCAGTTCCTATGTCTACTTTAGGCCTCTAGACGTACATACATACGAGTATGTATGGATAGATCTTTATTTAACTGCCTTCCAAAAGGAGGAGACTCTCAATTCGTTTGTTTTAACGTAATATGACAAACTAGAAATTTGTTTTTTTTTTTTATTTTATTTCGTTGATAAAAAGCATTTTTACACCAAAATGGTTTGGCCAATGTAATAAATATTTAGCAAATAATTTGATGGCCACGAATTTTTGTAGCCATAATCCTAAAAACTCTTGAATAAAACATGTAAATTGTTGTATACATAATATTGCAGACTCGAATGCATTCCAATGCATGGGAACCTTGATTAATTCACGGTACGTATTGACCACAGCTGATTGTATCATCAACAGGCGTATCATTGGTGTACGAGTCGGAGGTCGTATTCAAAGCCCATATTGTACAAATATTTGCGGACGCGACGTTCAGGTAATTCACAAATTCATTTTCATGTATTGTATTCATTAGGTGTATTGACTTTATATTTCCCATAGGATATGCGGGTCTCTGAACAGATCGCTCATCCAGAGTATACAAGCAGTTCGAGGATATTAAACAATATTGGTCTTTTACGTCTTCAAAACGCAGTGGACTTATCCAGAGGTAAAACAAATTAGTTAATCTATGGGCATTATCAGCTGTTGATCTGGAGGGGGGGAACTATCATTAATATAATTTTATTCGAAGTAGAGTTTCTATTGGGAGGGTAGTCTCCGCCCCCTCCTTCGATGGCCATGGACAAGCCCTTTAGCATCTAGAATATCCCTACCCAGAGTTTCAAAGATACTCGTATAATAATATATCGTTTACTGTTTTTAGAAAGCGCTGGTGTAATTTGCCTACCAGTTAATGATGAACACAGAGATAGTAATGTTACGGATCACACTGGTATAATATCGTATTGGGACGAAAATGGAAGTGAATTCCAATACAAATTCGAGACAAGAATTAGTACTATCGAAAAATGTGATCTTGATGTAAATAAGTGAGTATTACGTGTACAAAAACATATTCATATATTTTTCTCCGTAGATGCATGAATGTAGAGGAGTGGAAGAGGTGTCAAGATCAAGGGTAATGGAGATCACTTGTCTCTGGTTAATCCTCTGGGTTACGGGCGTGAGTTATGTCGTGTATATCTGGTTGTCTCTTATTCTTCAAAGAGTTTAAAGGAGATGACAATAAGTTAGGAGTTTAGGAATAGAAATCCCACGTTTTATTAATATTCTACGACTAGGTTGTTATTAAATTATTCCATATGCGTTTATTTATAATAGTTTTTATTCTTTGATTAATATAAGGAGTACACATAGTTAGTGTATAATTCATCGCAGCTAATCTAGGGTGGGTATTGACACAGGTTCTGAGATGTAATGTAAAGTAATACCGCCGAGCATTCTTGCAGCCATTCTATAGGAATGGTTCATTACAACTCGTAACATCGGCACCAAGGTTTACATTCAAATGAATTAAAAAAATATTTCGTTTCAGGACTACAAATGATGGAAGTGGTTTGTTAAAGAATAGCATATGTACAGAAAGTGTTAATAGCCAAAGCTGCGAGTCCGTCCCTGGAGCGCCTCTGATGCTCCTGGGTTCATATCCCGACTCTTATAATTATCTTCAATATGGTATTTTGATCACAGCAAAGACTGAATGCGGCCCAATAATCTTTACAGATGTTCGAAAATATATGACGTGGATATTGGACACGATCAAGCCTTAGACTAACAAATTTCGATTTGATATCCGTGCAATTCCGCTTTATTAAAATGGAAACAAAGGGATGTCAATACGTAGATATATACATGCTTCAATCGTGGAAACACACGAATACTGAAAGGACATTTTAATATGTAACAGCTTAAACCCCAAATTCAGCTAAGCGTTAAGATTCCTTCTAATATTCGGCTGAATTAACTGATGTAAGAATTTTTAATTTTAGTTATAAATAAAACTGTAATTCATCATACTTATTTTTAATTTAATGTAATCAACTGCTTATTTTTGACTAGCTGGTATTGTTAGGATTAATTGTCATAAAACCCGAAATAGGTTTACATACTATCATAATATCACACTTTATGCTTCCTTATATTATATTATAAATGCGAATTTTGGTTGCATACCGTAAATCTTTCAACTGCAAGTGTCAAAAATTCAAATGCTCAAATGACAACTAAAATCCATGCTATTTGCTGAAAACCTTAAGTAACCATGGCAACCTTAGTTTTTGCTGTAATTAGTTTTTTGATCGTTTTTCACAGTGCAATTTATTCCTATTGATTCATCCTTTCTCCGGAGTCCCAATTTTAGTCCCTTTTCCCTACCCACCCTTTTCTTATTACCTTAATATGATAAAGATGTGAAGGGAATACTACTTTATTATCTATGCATATTAATGATTCACTAGCCAAAATTTGTCAAAAACTCGCGCCGGGTACTAAAGCACGATATAAAAGTGTCTACGTATGTTTAAGCTAAAATGTGTTTGAAACACTATCTAAGATTTTTTATGGTAAGGGCCCACAGTGTTTCAAAAACGATACATTTTCTCTCACTTGTTAAATAGATAAGAAATTGTATCTCTTCGTATGACCTGTTAAAAGTAAAGTAAAAAAAGGGGTTGAAAAGCCAGAAAACAACCAAGAATCCGGGTTAATAAGTAATTTGTTCAGTTAAGAGTATTGATGGCTTAAATTAAACCTGAACCTACCTTTCACCCTTCCTAACACTTAGACTAGTACTGTTTCGATGTAACTCAAGTGCGGTTTGCAATAAACATTACTTGCAGTAGTTTGTTGAATTAGACAAAGGCGCCGCTGCGACGCCCTGGCTATTTACGGCCGCAGGAATTAGCAGCTATTGAGATTAACTCGCTCGCATAGTTGGTATAACTTATTATCAGTTTACAAGATATGCGATAATCTATTTCCAAGAATCTGGTATAATATCGGCCGTTTTTGATACGAGTCCATAAATATTGGTGTAGCTTTGTGTTAACTTCAATAGTGATTAAAGTTTTATTTATTACTAGTTTTCGCCCGCGACTCCGTCCGCGTGGAATTAAAAAAAACAAAAGTGAGTAGCCTATGTGTTCTTC
>LD700013.1:689953-701597 GCA_003118335.3 Papilio memnon | reverse complement strand
TAAATAAATTCGAACTGTTAGATACTGTTTTACTTATTTTGTTTTTTACAAACAGATTAAAAAATAAACCTCAAGATTTCCTCGAGTGACAGATTGATTACGTTCACATATTCAAAAGTATTAAATTATAAAGAATACGAAGAGAGAAGACAGTAGCATGGATGGACCGTAGAATGAGCGTCTTAGGGGCGCTAATATTTTTAACAATCCTCTCATCTGCACTCGCCTTTGTTGCTGGAGCTGATGGTAAGTCATATCTCTCTATCTCTACTAATATTATAAAGAGGAAAGAATTTGTATGTATTGAAAAACTCAAAATCTACTGAGCCGATTTCAAAAATTCTTGCATCAATAAATAGCTACAATATCACTGAGTAATATAGGCTACACTTATTACTTTTTAATTCCACGGGGACGAAGTCGCAAGCAATAGGTATTAATATATCGAATTTTAAATATAATTATAAATATAATAATATATAATAATGTTTTGATATAACATAAATAATAAATTATCAAAAATATCTATTGCAACTCTACTATTCCAAAGTACACCCCATGTTTTCTTTATGCGTTTGATGGTGTTAGTGGTCAACTAAATGATTCAATGTATTCTCTTCTAAAAGGTCCAGTATTGTTTCAAGAGGCCTTGGAGAATGGGGTGTCAACGCTTATTTGTGACTCAAGCCCGGACAAGACGGAGGATGAAATCATGCTGCTTGTATGGTACAAAGATAATGAGTCAATTTATAGGTAAAAAATCTTTAATATAAGTGCTAAACTATTTTAACAGAATTATAGTGAGTGACGTCATGAATGATGGAAAATGGATCGACAAGGAGATTAGAAATGCAATTCCAAGATATTAGTTGACTTTAAAAACGGGCGCACCTTTGACTAAACAATCGCTAAAAAAATCGAGTTGTGTGCGTTTCCATATAAGCTCATAGAAATCAAAGCGAGACTAAGCAGTTGTGCGATAGTGTAGTCAAAGGTGTGCGCGCGCTCCATTGTTTTTCTATGATCGTATTTTAAGCGTAAATAGTTTTAATAGCCTTTTAAGGCAAGGGCTTCTGCTTTTATGATATAATGTTAGTTAATGTTAATGTTAATGATGGCTACAAAGGAAGAGGAAGACCGAAAAAAGTATGGATGGATTGTGTGAAAGAGGATATGCTTAAGAAGGGAGTGGATTCAGATATGACGGCTGATAGAAATGTATGGAAGAGTAGCACATACTGTGCCGACCCTCCGTAAGGGATAAGGGCAAGTTGATGATGATAATGAAACTTGAGTTAACATTCCATGTTATTGATTTTATTTTGTATCCATATGTAAAATGTGTTATTGCGTTATGTAAATTTGAGACCTCAGAGAGTTAGAAACAGCGAATAGATAAAGATAAACAAGGTAATAGTAATCTTAAATAATCTTTAATGAAAATGATTTCGTTGATGTCGTAGAGTTAAAAATTATTCATTTAATTTGTTTGGATAGAGTAAATGAGATTTTATTTTCTGAGCAGTTAAATTTAAATTGTTTATTTTTTTGTTGTAGTTACGACGCTCGCGTGGGAACAGAATGGTGTAACATTGGTTTCAATGCCAGCGGTAGAGTGATCGCTAATATGTCTTCAAATCCCACAACACTGACCATCTCAGCTCTGAGAGATGATGATCAAGCTTTATATCATTGTAGAGTGGAATTTCTTTTGTCACCAACAAGAAATACTGGCGTAAACTTAACTGTTATCGGTAACTATTTTTGTTGCTATGGTTACGTAGAATAAGAAACTAAAAATAAAAAAATTAAGTAGCCTTCGATGAAATAAATAATTTCTGTTTCTTTTCAGTACTTCCCAGTGAACCTTTCTTTCTGGACGAATTAGGTAACACCGTTACCAATAAAACTAGACCTTATTACGAAGGAGATACGCTAGTATTGACTTGCCTAGTTATTGGAGGTATTATTCATATTATTAATCTACTAGCTTTCGCCCGCGACTCCGTCCGGGTGGAATAAAAAAAATACTAAAGTGAGTAGCCTATGTGTTCTTCCAAACTATCCTCTACGTCTATACCAAATTTCATCGAGATCCGTTCAGCCGTTTAGGCTACAAACTCTAACTAACATCCATGCATCTATCTAAACTTTCTCATTTGTAATATTAAAAAGATAGTCTATGCTGAGCCATTAACTTTTATGATAAATACCACAACCACAAAGATTGCAGACATCAGGTGGAAGCTATTCCGAGTTTCGTCTAATGAGTGTGCGTGTCGGAGGCCTAATTGATTTAAATCAGGCATTAGACTCTTCCCCTTTCCACCCTTTTCGTACTACGTAAGACAAGGAAACGAGAGAGTTTTGGAAAGAAAGAGAGTAGGGGAAATCTCTTGATTAAAGGTCAACGAATCAAATGCGTACATCTAGTGTCAGTGGTCGCTTCACTATTTTGGATGGTCCTTTGGCTGCTTGTTCGTTTGTCACCTTAGACTATAAAAAATATCTAAGAATTTTGTTTCAGGACGACCACCGCCGAAAATAACTTGGTATTCCGGTGATACATTAGTAGATGCAACTTATAGCGTAAGTGATATACCTAATGTGCGACAAAACGAATTATATCTGCCACTTACCCGTGACAATGGAGATATTCTATCTTGTAGAGCTACCAACACTCACTTAGTGAAGCCATTAAAAGCTAATCTACAGATAGAATTATACTGTAAGTATAGATAAATATTCCTTACATATACAGTTTGGTACTAACAGCTATTGTATGGGTTATTTAATAAAAACAAGGTACCGTAACATAATATCAGTTCCTACGAAAGTAATCGTATCCAACAATTTTGCCATTTACATCTTGTCTTGTAGTTTTTAAATTAACTTGATAAAAGTAATTTATATTTTAATCAGCTGTCGCCCGCAAACTTCTTTAGCTTGGAATAAAAAAAAAATGGTCGTCTATAACATTCCCGCGTGCATCTACTTTTTACCAGTTACCTTCTAGTCAAAGTCCCGTCCAAATCGGTCCACCCGTTCCAGAGATAGCGGTCCGGTCGCCATTTTGATAGCGCGGAATTTTAAAAAAAGTAGCCGTCTAAGTCAGCTACCATTCAGTGAAAGTCCACCATCTTCCTGAAATCTGGAACTTTACCTTTGATATTACAAACATACACTCCAAATTTATTAAATGTATAGATAGATTTAAAAGTATCGTTAGAAAGCAAGAGAATTGTAGTTTTAATATGTTTGATGCGTCTTTATTAGTCGTATGAATGTTTAAAGTTGCGTCTTGCTAAAGCATATCAAACATATGATAGTTTAACTAGGAGTTATCCATATTTGTATTTTAATGAATTCAAGTAAAGACTCGCTAATAAGTTTACCTATGCCGTGCCACTTGTATTAAAACGTAATATAATTCTCGCTATTTATTTAAGTTAATATGAAGTATGATAATATGATATAATGCAAGTGTGTTGACAGTGTAATTCCACTCTAAACTTGACAATGTTTTAGTGCCTGCCAACAATGTAACTGTTGAATGGATCCAAGGAACTTCAAACGGTATTCGATCAGGAGATACAGTCGTAGTGCAGTGCATCGCATATGGTTCATACCCGATTCCTGACTTAACATGGTTTCTGAATCATAAACGCCTATCGCATCATAGTAATCAGGTAGTTACCGGTTAGTTATAACCTATATTTTGAATTCCAATCTCTTTTTGTTCCAATCTAATTTTTTTCTTGTGAAATATTTAAGTTTAATAGGTTACTTTCTCTATGGTAAGTAGAGATAACAATACAAAATTGCCTAGTCAAATTAACAACTTTTAGACATGGAATGAAACTCTTCAAGCAGTAACATCTCGAATAGAATTAACACCAAATATATCGGACAATAATGGTACTATAACATGCGAAGCGAAAAACCCAGTAATGCCCGCTGGAAGAAATTCTAAATCTGCTGCCGTTAGATTGAACGTAACATGTAAGTAATCTTTCCTTACTAAAGAATGTCATTGCATACATGTATTGTAGTCGTCAGATATCTTGATGGCTTCTAACTTCGCGCGAGTCGTTTCGCAAAACAGAATTTTAGATATCGGGATGTAGGACGAGGGTATTGCACAGCGCGCTGATCACCTCGGGCTGCCAAGATATTTGAAAAGAACTCTACAATTTGTGATCTCTGTTTTGATAGGCTAAAAGAGATGATAAACAGCTAAAATTGCAAGTGTCGCCGTGTAATTTTACGATAGCTTTTCAGTTATTTTTTTTTACAGTCGCACCAGTAGTATATGTACGAATTGATGACGAAAAAAATGAAGTTATTGAACTTGACACATTAATATTGAAATGTAAGGTTGAGGCAAATCCATCAGCAAGTAAATTATTTTGGTATTACAATGTAAGTTACTGTAATTTTTGTTTATTTTAAATTTTGGTGTATTTTACATGTAGTTTGAATTTCAATCAGGATATGGAAATAAAAGATGGTATTCGAGGTATCCGGATTTCTTCAAAT
The DNA here is from genome assembly GCA_003118335.3 of Papilio memnon. NCBI lineage: Eukaryota > Metazoa > Arthropoda > Insecta > Lepidoptera > Papilionidae > Papilio > Papilio memnon. Next base: position 697,058 of record LD700013.1, on the reverse strand, counting down.
GATTTAATTATCGATGAAGTACGACGAAGTAATTCTGGTCGATACTCCTGTGCAGCAAGAAATAACATCGGCGAAACAAAAGCGGATCCCATCAATATAAATGTTCTATGTAAGTTTTAATACCAACATGTATCAAATATCTACAATACTGATCTTGATGCATATTCAGCCTCAAAGTAACAAAGAATGTTATATTTGACACTTACAATTTTAGATCCACCAGCATGCACACAAACAGGTATTATTATTAAGAGAGAAACTTTAATATGCAACGTAAAATCCTTACCTCCTCCCGATACTTATTTGTGGCATATCAACCAACTGGAATATGATGCTCAACATTTAACTACGGGATCAAATATGTTATCTCTTGAACAAGTTGCTGGACCTTTTTCGGAAAGTCTAAACGTTACCTGTGAAGCTGACAATGGTGTAGCTTCTCAGGACAAATCTTGTAATAAAGTCATCAAAATAGGACATTTAAAGCCACAACAGCCACAGCAATGTGATCTTGCGTTTGAATACAAGGAGTTTCAAATAAGATGTCTACCAGGTAAAGGAAATCGTACATAGACAATTATACGGCAATACTTGAAATTTGTTAATGGTAAAGTCGTTTTTTTATAAATTTCTATAACTTCTTGCAGTTGAAAACGCCACGTATTATGAACTATCATTGTGGAGGTTATCAACGACGAACACTTCGTTGGTGTTAGATCAAAAGCGATCTCTGGAAGTTGGTAACAGTTTAGCTCTGATGCAAAACGAAGAACCTTGGCTAGTTAGAGGGGAGCTAGGTCTGCTGAAGGCTGGCGATGAGGCTGGTGCAGCGGCATGCAATAGATATGGATGTTCAGCAGCGCTGCTGTTGAGGCCTACAGAAGGCCTATTGAGCGCTGCTATGCCACCCTGGTGGAAATGTATGTATACGTCATCATTATCAAAAACAAAGAATTCTTTTAAGAGCGGGCGCACACCTTTGACTAAATTATCGCACTGTTGTGTGATTGTCGATTTCTTCGCAGCCAATTCACCTGTTAGTTGCACAACTAAAAATCAAGTAGTGTGCGCACCTGCATATAAGCTAATAGGAATCAAAGCGAGACTAAACAGTTGTGTGATAGTTTAGTTTCAGGTGTGTGCACGCTTTTAAATTGTATGAAAAATAATTTAGCCACAGACTACCAGACTAGCTAACTGAAAAGTTTTCTGATTTCAATAATTGTTTCTTTGCAGTCCTTATCGTATTTTAGTACCTACCCGTAAAGGCTTATACATTGAGCTTCATTTCTTGTAGACACTATTAACATAGATTCATAATGTATATTTAAACTAGTTTTAGATTTTATAGCATTTAATTAAAATAAATTTACATTTGCAATCTTAGATGCCTAATAGACTTCATGGTCAGGAAATTCTAATTTTAAATTTAACGTAAAAAACTGGCTAAACTAGAAGTTCAATATGAGAATCTTTTAGAATGAAAATGTGTTATTTATTTTAGTTTTTACGGAGAGAGACATTGGAATATCGATTGGCGTTCTCTTGTTGTTGGTTATGTTTGTCTGTTCGACGTTGTTGGCCGTGCGCTTGGCCAGGCGGTCCCGGACGAAGGCGCCTGTGCCTGTCATACAAGTGCTGCAACTTGATGACGTCACCCGAGATTATCTCAGTCGAACGAGCGGTAAGTTACATCACTGGATCTGAATTAGCATTTAGGAATGAGGTTTTTTATCGATTCCTTTAATTATAATAATTTCGCAACACTCTGTAATACGAATATCTTTTAACACGTGAGCTGCGGCACCAATTTTTGCATACTTTCCGTTCCTACGGCACGAGGTATAATCGGCCCGCACCGTGACCAGACGTTAGGGCGACACGCGGTCTATTAGACCCCACTTCCTTTTACAGACTAAAATCCATTTTCTGGCGCGAAACCAAAGATAAATGAGATTTTTGGTCATTTTTGATATAGACAGTGAATTGATGACTAGTTTAGAATTTAGTACCAAAAATTTATCTCTTTCCTACACTGGCCTAAACCAAAGCTATGCCATTCGCACGACAGAGAAATTCACGTTTTTGCTCGCCGCACCACAGGGAAGTTGCATCAGGGATTTAGGCCTCGCTTCGTAGTGAACGTGTTAAAATCTTATCAATTGAAGTTTGTTGTGTGAGAGACAGGAAAGGGGAGGGGATGGTAAAACTAATGTTACAGTACCTTATTTTTGTGTAGCACTTGTCTATAGATACCCTGTCCTTTACTAGATATCCATGGTCATCCGCCGTGCAGTCTACGATCGAATAGCAGTGATTATTCTGATGACGACAGTCCGTCATTCGCGGATTGCCATCGTCCCCACATACCACAAGACTGGATACCCCCGCCAGACGTCACATTAACTTTACAAAGAGAAAGTGCCGTCTAGAGTTTTAATTTTAATAGTGTAATCTTGAAATTACTTCAGTGAAACTTTTTTACATTCATCAGTATTATAGTTAAATCTAATAATGGAACAGTGAATTAATATAAAAAGCATTTATACTGAATAATTTGAAACATAAGTTTATAAAAAAGTAAATTTAAAATAACAATAAATGTAGTATTAAAAATTATAATTGTTTTATTTTGAACATCCTGTTGTCATAAGTATTCCAAAATGGGTGTAAACAACGTACAGAATTTGTTGAAAATCAACGAGTAGAGGACTATAAAAATACTATAAAAGATAAAAACATGCTTACATAATTTTAAAGTTAACATATTTCTAAAATAAATTTAATATTCATTATAAACTTATTTAATATACACAAAATAAATTAAAAGCATTCGCAGAATTTTTAAATAATATTTCAAGGTCAATGAATCCTATATCTACTTTAACGAATATAATTTTAAACGTATGTTTCGAATTTAGAAAATACTAATTCATCTTCCCTCTCCCTCTCATAGACTTAGAAAAAGTGAGACAACAGTACTTCGGTCAATAATAACATTTGGTCGAAGCAACACTATGATTTGTAATTGTTTCGATAATTGAAATTACACGAGAACAACTAATCGCGATTTTGGCCTTAGTCCTTACGAAGTTTTGTTCCATTTCTATTCCATTCTACCATTCTTTATTAAATTTTAACGATGAAATTCTGTTATAATATTATATTAAAAAAAATGTAAATTAATCACATTTGTTAAAATACTTGATTTCTTACCTGGGACTTTTGAAATTAAAAAGTTATTTTAAAATCCACTAAAATATATTACGCAACCGGTTCCACGTTGTCTAAGCAACGTTTAGCTAGAAATCCATAATGTATGAACTTAAAGTAGGTACAAGAATGTCTGCTGTTATACGCATTTTAGCCGCACGTAACCACGTTTGCGAACCATTTACGAAACATAAAATAATATTTAACCAAATTGCACAACAAATCGAGACACATAAAAATCTTAACCGCTAGGAATGTCATATACAAATGTAAGTAAGGAGAAATGGATTGTTTTTTCAAGACAAAAAACTACTGTAATAATTAAAAAAACACATTTCATGAAAAAAAAAATTATTTGTTCTGAAAACCGTATTAACTTATCTTACCTATCTTTCGAGCGTCGGTGGCTCAGAGGTTGAAGCACTTGTAATCTACAGGTCTTGGGTTCGAATCCCGCCGCCATGTGCCAATGTGATTTTTCGATTTTTCATATGTAAATAATTTACCCGACGTTCTTACGGTGAAGGAAAATATCGTAATGCAATCTGCACATATCGGCAAAAAAAATCAAAAATATGTGTGAAGTCAACCAACCCGCACTTGGCCAGCGTGGTTGACTATGGCCTAGTCACCCTAACTTTAGGGTAGGCTCCGAGCCCCTCGGTGGGGACGTATAGTGAGCTGGTGATGATGATGATAATGATGACCTATCTATACTACAATCTATACGAATATTATAAAGAGGAAAGATTTGTATTTTGTATGTATTGAAATAACTGAAAAATTACTGAGCCGATTTCAAAAATTAGCCACCAATAAATAGCTACGTTATCAGTAACATAGGAAATGTTTTTTTTTTATTTCAGCGCGTACTCAGACGCGAGCAAAAGCTAGTTCGTTATAAAATGCATTCTCCAAGTTCTTACACTGGTTTTATTCTTGGAAGTACACAATTTGTAATCTTTTATTTCTTAAAGGAGTTCGAAATGTGTTTGTTTATTTTGGTGCAGTTGCTTTGAGCTTCTAAGAGAAGCCATGACGAATGTCCACGTTAAAAACTTTGTAAGACAAACGATTGAGGTACATAAGTTCTGTTGACCTAATAGTGTCGGGCTTTAGTATTTATAAGGTTCTTTGATGTTATCGTATTTCAATGTGAACTAAATAACTTTTGTCTTGGACAAACCCAAAACAAGGTGGAAGGATTTGGTGCTAAAAGACATGTGTGAGTGCCAAGTTTTGGATCAGGATGCCGTAGATAGAGCGAAGCGTAGGAAATTGAGAAGGAAAACTGACTCCATTACCGTATGGAATACAGGCTAGGAAGAGAGAGGGGGAGAGAGAGAGAAAGCTGCTTATGTCTCTACGACGTTCTTACGGTGAAGGAAACCATCCTGATACCACTTACAGTAGGTCAGCTTGACTAAAGTCACTAATTTAAAATCGCCACAAGCTGAAGACGAAACATCCTTATTAATTAAGTACATGGTATTATAAATAAAAAATCCTAACAAGTAATATTTCATCCTAATAACTAATAAATGACATCGTCAATCCATTTCTGATAAGTTTTATTATCTTGTATATTATTAATTATTTTGGCCACACGCAGCCAGATAACCGTTTCCTTTTAATTATTATTAATGTGATCGTAAAACGGCCTATAACAATATTTATGACAAAATCTTTCGCCTGGAGCGTTATTACTTTCTATTGATATTTAACTACTTTATTCCATAAACAGTTTTGTTGTTTTCCGTTTATGGTTGTTTTATTTGTTGTCGTTTAATTAAACAACCCTAAAATGTCGTCAACCCTTCATACTGCCACATTCACATTAACTTAGTGACGATATCTCATAATCAGAATTAAGATACTTTCTTAGTGACTTCACTACTCTGGGGGCTGTAATTATTACATATACATTTTCATCTAAAACTACAGTCATTTTTGGTTCTTCTTAGGCGAGTACGGACAACATTTTAACAATAAGAGCGGGCGCACACCTTTGATTAAACAATCACACAAAACTTGTACGATTGTCGATTGTTTCGCAGCCAATTCAACTGTTGCACAACTAATAATCGAGTAGTGTGCGCATCTCCATTTAAGCTTATAGGAAGGAGACTAAACAGTTGTGCGATAGTTTAGTTTGTTTAGTTTTAGTGTATGCATGCTGTAAATATGGAATATACAAATCACCAGTGTAACATAAATTATGTGCAATTTAGTTTTCCGAACCATAGAACAACGAGAAACAGATTTTAGCGCAATGAATGTGCTGCAGTTACACAAAGATGGCAATTTTCTTACAATTTACTGCGACGTGATTTACACTGGTTCTTAAATTCACCAGACTTCGTTGTACACGAGCCGTAATCTACCGACCGTAATGTGAAATCGCTACTAAAAGTTCTGCCGAACACCGATAGCTCGAAGGCGTCGGTATTAAGTAGTTCGTGTATGTCGGCCCTTAGTATTACGAAAGCTTAATGCAAATTGAGTCTATGAACTTTACATGCGATGTTTTGAGTAGAATGTTTTGCAATAAAAATGTATACTTCTTAGAAAAAGATACTGCACTTCTTATCTATTATATACTAATATAATAAAGCGTAAACACACACTTCTTTGTTGCCTAAGATGTCAGCAATTACAGCATATTTTTGAATAATTATTTTTTTACTAAAAAGCCCTACACTTACGTCACGATTTAGGCTATATATTTTCACGCCAGTAAACTTAAGGGGTAAATATTTTGGATAAAAAATCTTATGTGGGAAAGAGACCATAAGTTGCTGCCAACATCAAAGAAAAAAGATTGGCATGGTTTGTCATCATGTCATGTCATTTTGACATTTGCAATTGAGAATTTGACAAATGTAAACAATAAAATAAAGTTTTTATAATTTCACGCGGATGAAGCCGCACGCGAACAGCTAGTTAGTAAATAAAATCAATGAAATTTCTGTTATTGTGATATTAAAAACAAATTTCTTTAAACTTGCTTAACCTTACTGTAATCAACGGCACACTTTCTTTCGCTTAAACGATCTATTGTTATCCAAAACGACTACCGTCCATTGAAGCGATGTATTCAATAGTATCGTATGATCTTGCTTCAAAAATTACTTCATTCAAAGGTTCGTTATTATAACAATTACCTATGTAAAAGAAGCTTACATATAACCTTAGATGACCTTATTCTTCACTAAGACGAGACCCGCTAACAACACACTATCCTGTAGGGTCCGCACAGCGGGTACCAGTCTCATCCGTCATATCTGAATTTACTCCCATCCTACCCATTGTCATCCACAAAACTAGCTTTAGAGCGCACACCTTTGACTAAACCATCGCACAACTGTTGAGTTGCGCTTTGATTCCTATAAGCTTATATGATGCACACACTACTCGATTTTTAGTTGTGCAATTAAATAGTTGAATTGGCCGCGAAACAATCGACAATCGGACAACAGCAGCTCTTAATATAAATGTTAACTTGTGCTTAGCTGAGTTATTCATTTAATAAAGGGTTTCGTTGCCTAATGTCGCGTTATTCTGTTATAAAAATTAGTTTTCGTTATAATTTTTTATTCACGACATAGACATAGTAATTAAAAAAAACTAAAACGGCGATCAATTTCGCTTACAAGGGAGCGACAAGCACATCGGCTGGATTCCGTTTGTTTGGCTACTTTCTATACTTCTCGCTAGCAGATACTCCGACCTCGGCGGTACACTCCTCTTTCAATTATGCTGCCTCATGTAAGATCATACACTCCACAGCAATTCTGCTGATTATGGTTCTCGCCCAAACGGTCCATAAAGGAAAAAACAGTAATAACAAAAGAAGAAAATCTAGTCTTAAGCCTCAGCGAGGCGAATAAAC
>LD700013.1:668604-683189 GCA_003118335.3 Papilio memnon | reverse complement strand
TAAGATACATTACTTATGAGAGTTGTGTGAAACCCAGTAAGGTCGTTTACCTTTTAAAAGTGTTGTAGGCAGCGCCGCGCGTCCTGGTATCTCTACTCCCGTCAAGTTTGCTCAGTTACACTTCATTGGCGGCTGTGCTCACTGATAATTATTGTTTGTTTAAGACTTTGCATTTTTTATTTTGATCTTAGTCATCCGAGTGACTTACTAGAAAGGAAACTGTCTTTGTATTATTTGGAATATATAGCAAAATTAATAGCTTTAAATAATTGGATTTTTACATTTTACTTAGGTTAGGAAACTAGTCAGGAATCACAGCATATTTTTGAATAATTCTTTCTTTAATAAAAATCCCTACACTTACGAAACGGTTAGGCTATATATTTTCACGCTATCAAAGTTAGGGGGTAAATAAATTGAAAAAAAACCTTCACGTTGAAAAGGGTCCATAAACTACGAGTTGCCAACATTAAGGAAGCAAGGTTATTATGGTAACGATAATTTTGACAAATTTAAACAATAAAAAAGTTTTTATAATGACATGCGGATGAAGCCGCACGGGAACAGCTAGTATTAAATAAATTTGTAAAAATACAATATCTATCAAAAATATACCCAATCGAAAACTAGCACAGTAATAGAGAAATAAAATAAGTTCGTTCAATTGGAAGGCACTCCTTATTTATCTAGTCAATTAAGGGCACGGACGTTTTGTGGGGCGCTATTTAAGACGTGTTGAAGAAATTGTATTATTTATGGGCTCATTAATTAACCGCCCGTAGTCTTGGGAGGTCCTGAACACACCGGTTTTTTTGTTCTTTCGAATTAACACGATCAATTTATCTCATAGTCATCGAATGACTTAACATGGTTATAAGTTATAATAACTCAAGAAGAATATAAAAAAAACTACTTAAAGTATCTTTTTAAGTAAACTTTATTTATTTAATATTTACGTAATAGAATGAATGAAGGAAAATTAATGATAAACTGCCACTTTCCTATTATAATTGTACGAAAACTGCACACATTATATTCTGCGCATCCTTTGAACTATAAACTAATAAAAAAGCAATAAAAAATATATATATATCTATACTTAATATAATAAAGCGTACACACACTTCTTTGTTGCCTAAGATGTCAGCAATTACACCATATTTTTGAATAATTCTTTTTTTTTTAATAAAAGCCCTACACTTACGCCACGCTCTTGGCTATATATTTTCACGCCATTAAACTTAGGGGGAAAATATTTTGGATGAAAATCCTAATGTGGGAAAGAGACCATAAGTTGCTGCCAACATCAAGAAAGCAAGATTGCCATGGTTTGTCGTCATGTCATGTCATTTTGACATTTGCAATTGATAATTTGACAAATGTTATAATTTCCCGCGGATGAAGCCACACGGGAACAGCTAGTTATATAATAAATATTTTAAAACTATACATATTAGTTTTTCTTCCTAATCACGTAAACCCATGATTAAAAGTTAAACGAAAATTAATTGTACTAGGTTCTAGTAAGGAGGATTCTCTGACGATCAGGGGGCGTTATTGTTTGCAAATTGCTTCATTCAAGATTTAACGAAGTCATCTGCATTATCTCCAATAGGCAAGGTCTCCTTATTATATTGTAAAAACATTATTGCTACCTATTATACTTTATGAGACAACAGAACAATTACTTTGACAATGTACGCGGTATGAGGAGTAATTTAGCCAAAGAACCTGTACGTAATTGTATGAGAATTAATGCTTTTTTGTGTTATAAGGTGGCCAAACTGTCACCTCGATTTACCGAAATAGCAAAGCTATCCTGCCCATACTTTCTTTACAAATGCGTTTCCTGCCTTTAATCGACGGAAAAGGGGACGCACAGAAACACGATTTATCCCCTACCTGCGCCAAATCCACTTCCCTTTTTAACATTTCCTTATACGAAAAGGGCTACTATGCTAATATAGCTAGATATCAAATTATTAGCAATAAACGCAATCACCGTCAGTTATTAAAACCAATTACCTTGTAAACTGTCTAAGAGGGACCGCAATTACTTTAATCGTCCATTGGATTATAAACATATTGTAAATTTTATGAAAGCTGACAGTTATATGGCGACCAGTTTCAAGAGTCAATACTAGTTCTTAGATGCTTATTCAGTGATAGGCTTATTTGACGCTAATTAAGAATCTTATAATCTTAGCTTATAATTACTAGCTTTCACCCGCGACTTGAAGTTGACAAAGAACGTTATAAGAACTCGACATATGTTTGAACGAAGCATTCTACTGTAAGATTTACCTTTTGCAGTTGCTGTATGATTTTTTATAACAATTTCACAAAATATAAGTGACAAATTATGCAATAGTGGTGTGATCCATTATTCTTATCAACGAAGAAACCATAAACCTCACAGTAATATTGATAAAAAGCGAGTTTGCTTCACGAAGCACGATCCATACGGAACTATAGTTATCCCAATTGTACTGTCTAGTAAATGATTGAAAAGCTTCCCCGACACCGTTGGTTTTCATTGTGGAAGCACTGGTATGCTAACATATTGCCATCCCTCTTAAACCCTTCGAAAGAACAGAGAGCACAATATATCCCACCATAAATGGCAGTGGTATACAAGATCAATTGTTTTATTCTCTGAGAAAATCGATGTAGAGATTAATGAAATCGGACAGAAAACAATTCAACCAATATCTTGCTTGTTTTCTGTGTTATATTTGGAAGTAAAACCACGGTCTAGAGTTAAGTACAGTGTCATTTACTTAAAGACTACCTGTTGCCAGCGACTTCGTCCACGTAATATTAAGATAAAAAGTAGCCTATAATATGCCCGTCTGTGTCAGCTACCCTTCAGTGAAAGTCCAGTCTAAATCGGCCCAGCCGTTTCGGAGAGTACCCGGAACAAACGCGGCTTGCGGACAGACAGATAGACAAAATAAATTAAATGCGATTTTCGCTATCAGCAACGCAAATACATCATCTTCCCGAAATCTGATTTTTTTCTTTTGATATTACAAACAGACACTACAATTTTATTATATGTATAGATAGATAGATAAGTAATACTGGGTTGCTGAAGCGTCCAATTATTTTAATATTAGCTAGTGATTCATTACTGTTAGGTTTAACTAAGTTTCAATGGAGAAAAACTCAAGTTACGTAGCTCGGAAACGCATTTCAAGAAGTTATCGAACCAAAAACACTAACGCATGGTTAAAGATAGCTGGGAAACCGGACATAAAAACGTTGCATTAAACGTAGATAAGTTACATAGCTAATAAGTACATCACAATCAACTTTATTGGAGACTGAATGGATTTTATCTTTTATGAAATTAAAAGAAGCGAGCGCGGGTTATCATTTGTTAAGCGCCACTCCATTAAGGATAAAAAAAATATAAAGCAATTGGAACATTAATGATCCCAGTATCAATCGAATTTAGTAAATTAAAAGATTAAAGAGTCAATTTTTTAACCCCAATGTACTTTGGAGATTTTATATTCAGGATGAAGAGGCGATAAATTTATTTATGTTTGACTTTTATCAATTTTTAAACTTAATTATTTTGTATTAATTAATTAAGTTTATGGTACAGCCCGGTGGATGATTTTTTAAAGTGATTGTTTAATTATTTTCAACAAGATAAAATATTGACGTTTATCTAAATAAGTTTTTTTAATGTATTTGATTAATATTGTAAATGCCAATCTTATCGTGAGTTGTAGCTGCTAAAATAATTATACAAAAACTGTCTCGGTTTCCTCGAAGTCAATAAACATAAAAGAAAATTTATCTTACGTGGTTAACGTAATTCTTTTTCCTTTCCTCGTTAAATTTACTTAATGTCAAACAAAACACTTCAAACATGAGCTAAGTTTATAAAACTTTGATAGCAACAAGGTTCAATTGATTTTGATGTCCCCTTAAACAGGTTACATCTGCACCTGCGCTATAAAACAGAGGTAGTTAACTATCAGTTACATATGAGATATGTTACTAAAATATACTGTTAAGTAAACTCTCTAAATTTGTACTCAGGGTTGACTATTAAGGTCGCTAGATTTTATCTGAGAAGTCTACAATGAAGAATTAATATACTCGTACAATAGGACATAGAGACTTAAGTAGACTTAAACCTTAAGCGGCTTTGAATAAGGCAGTAAAACTGATTTACGAAACTTTAGGAAAGAATCTAACGATACCTCACTAAAGAGCACTAAAATATTTATTATATTCAATTCTGGAAAGTTCTTCGATGTCTTTTTGTTTTTAATAGGCCTTGAAATAACTTCTTATCAGAAAGAAGGCTAGGTTCGATGTAGGCCGGTCGCTCTCCAGTAAACTCAACTTTGACCAAGTAAACTTTGTGGTCATTAAACCTTCCGTTATATTTCCATGATGTTAAAAAATAATGCAATAAATCCTCCTTTAGTTTCTTAAACATTAATCGTACTTATCTCGAAACGTTTCTATTTTGTTCTACCTCAATTGCTTTTTAAATTGGAATTTTATTGCCGCTCCAAGGCAGTGTCGAGTATCATTACTTTAAAAGTATCCCCTTTGTCGGTACCACATTTATACATCCTGATATTGTTCCAATACATCGTTACAATATTATCCAACCAATTGTTAATTAAAAATTAACCAAAGCAAAAAGTACTTGTAATTTATGTTACTAATATTATAAATGCGAAAGTTTAGATGGATGGATGTTTGTTAGAGTTTGTAGCCTACACAGTTGAACGGTTCTCGATGAAATTTGGCATAGACGTTTAGGATGGTCTGGAAGAACACATAGGCTACTTTTGTTTATTTTAATTCCACGCGGACGGAGTCGCGTGCGATAGTTAGTGAAAATATATTTTAAAGACTGTTATTTTTGTGGTGACCTAAAAATTTATTGACACATTCTAGAGAAAGGCTTACTAATTTACATGAGAAATTAAGAAAATGATATTAACCAGGTGGGTATGGTATTTTTTTAATTAAATTAGGAGTAGCCCTTGTGCCTCCCACAGTGTAAAGTTTATAATTCTCCCCTACTGCGTCTATTACAAATGGTAAATTTTTAGGTAGATTATATAATACAAATTCAAGTATTGTAACTTTAGAACAGGTTTTTATATGCCTGGTCTGATTATGACCTGAAGAAATTCACAATTTATATGTGACAATTACACTACGCAAAGAAATCTATAGGATCCGTTCACAGGAGCGTAGAGCAGAGCAGAATTGTATTGCAAATAAAATTGAGCTTTACAGCATTGTAATAAGATTTAATTTTACTTTACACCTGTTTTTACGCTTGCACGTGTTAAGATATAGAAAGTAAAATTAACCTTGTCCCAATTGCATTAAGCTCAATTTTGTTTGCGATAAAATCTGCTCTCCTCTACGCTTGTTTGAATGGTATAAACTCGTTCTCATAGCTTAGGGTGACCATGGTGTTTTTGTACAGACTAATAAAAAATATTTGTGAATGGCGTAACTAAATACCGGAATTTTGCAAATTAGTTTTTTTTTAACGAACCGTTTGTAATGGCAATTGTAAAAAAGATCAGGCGTTACAAGATTGATTTTACGGCAAAATGCTAAATAAAACCAACAAATGATTTTGTTCAAACAAAAACTAGATCTTACAAAATGTTACTGGTACACGGAAATTATAATCCTTTTCTTTTTTAAATATCATTTAATTAAAATAATATTGGTTATTTATAACTAGCTGTTGTTCGCTACTTCGCCCGTGTGAAATTAAAAAAAAATACAAAATATAGTCCATGTTACTCACAGATAAATTACTTATCTAATGCTGAAAGAATTTTTAAAATCGGCCTCGTAGTTTTTACGTGAATCGAATACATACAAAAATGCAAATCTTTCCTCTTTATAATATTAGTACAGATTTAGCAACATCAAGAAAACAAATAATCTGTTACTAAAAATGTTTGCTTACAATAATTAACTAAAACAGCAAATAACGGTAGTAAATTTAAATGGCCCTTTAATTGCATAGCGTCTGGAAATCTTAGGCCTTGTTTTCATACTACTGCATAAACTAAGGTTCGTTACACATTGACGTATTAATGCGAACGATTAACAATAGATGTAATGACTCATCACCTTTACTTGTAAAAGAATGATCTCGTAATAATTACTGGACCACAAAACTTAAATCTTACGTCTACGCATGTTTACAATGCGTTTAAATTACCGGAAATTTCCAAGTCACGTTCCACGATTAAGTCGTCATTACGAACAAAATAGAACCTGATGCGCTTTTGACCGAGCTTTCTAAGCGGTCATGACTTTTTAATGAGTTCCAACGCCCGTAGCATTGTGGTCAATACATTGTGCTTACTGGGATGAAATTAAATGTTCGATATGTAATTGGGTACTTTTTATAATCCATGTTATCTGCTACGGCTTCGCGCCTACACATTTTTTAAATACGTTATAACGATAGCTTTCGCCAGCGACTACGTCTGCGTGGAAATAAAAAAAGCCTGTGTTTTCTTCCAGACTATCCTCTACACCTACGCCAAATGTCATCGAGATCTATTCAATAGTTTAGGCAACAAAGTCACATCCATCCATCCGTCGTTCTAAACTTTCGCAATTATTTAAGTAAGAAATAAGATATTAGTAGGATTGAATACTCAGAGTAATATTTTAGCATTATTAAAACAATAATTAAAACAAATTACTAGTTAAGTACATATCTTCTTTGTACGATGTCACTACAGAATAAAATTGCGTCCCCAATTCACTTGGTTGAGGTTAATTAATGGATCATAAACATTGCCTTCACAGCACGTACTAACTGAAATGTAATAAAAAGGCGGTATATTAAATTAAGGCTATAGATAAATAATAAAATTCAATTGATATTAAGAAAATATGTAAGAAGGAGACTGCTTTGAGTTGTATTGACATGTAATTTTGGGCTCTTTTTAAAAAAGATAATTTGAGGGATGGTAATGTCAATCAGTGATAAATGGATAGGACAATGAAAATTACAGCCTTTATTTGTTCAAATTTAAACGCTGTCTGTATAAGTTATTGATATTTAATTCTATCTCTATTATTATAAATCACCACCGCCACCACCGGAATCATCAGCGCCTAAATGGCGGGATTCAAATAGCTAGAAATTACTACGTCTTATAGCCTATTTATTTTAACAGATCAGTGGTGTCAACATAGTATTTTGACATCACATCCCTCATATCTTTACAAATAGATGTAAGGATATTTATACAAAATCTATTTCCCTTTTCAACAGTTTGCAAGGTCTGCAATCTATTTAAAGCCTCTTTGACGACCAGGTAATTGACAGTTAACCCAAATACCGCAGCAGCGCGCACGCCATCCGTCACCGCTTGTCGAAACTAATTAAAAATGCGACAACAGGGAACGAAGATAGATTTTAAAGTTCATTAACTTTACTGAATTCACGGCCCATTATTATTAATGACCCATTTAAGGTAGCTAATGAGGAATAGTGACAATTATGAAAGGCTACTTTAATTTAAAATGTTTAGTACAAACTGAAACAATAGACGATCATCTTAATTCATTGCAAATATTCAGTTGTAAGTCATTTTTATCTTCAGAATTAAATAGTTTCAGGTTATCTATATTAATATAATAAAGCGTAAACACATACTTCTTTGTTGCCTAAGATATCAGCAATTACAGCATATTTTTGAATTATTTCTTTTAAAATAAAAAGCCCTACACTTACGTCACGCTTTAGGCTATATATTCTCACGCCATTAAACTTAGAGAGTAAATGTTTTGGATAAAAAGCCTAATGTGGGAAAGATACCATAAGTTGCTGCCAACATCAAGGAAGCAAGATTGCAATTTGCAATTGATAATTTGACAAATGTAGGTAAACAATGAAATATTTTTTTTATAATTTCACGCGGATGAAGCCGCAACGGAACAGTTAGTCTGTTATAAATAAAAAATAAACTGGAATTTTATCAGTACCTAATAAAATTTTAATACCTAAAATATATGGATCAAAGCTTTTAAAGTTAATCTCTTATATTTATAGTGGTCAATAAAATTGCGTTCACATCGATTCATGAATTAAAGAAACTATCGATTTCTGATAAATTATGTATGAACTAATTCACTTACGAACTAATTGGTTCATATATTTTAGAAAAAACTGTTAAGCAACTAATTATAGATAGTGTGAGAAATATCATTATATTGGAGGAAACAAACAAATGTATGGATAATAAAATAATTGGAGAACTACTGCTATAAATTTAAGGCGTAAACTACTTTACAAATTCAATCACAAACTTTGATATGGCGTAACTTAAACTTTATAGAGGGAATAAAGCCAATTAGAGTTTAAAAGCTAATTAGATTAAAAACTAAAAACATTAATTAATCTATAATTATATGAATGTAGTAAAACTTATTGTTGTTTTTTGGCAGACACATATTTACTCTTTCATTCGACTGATAATAAATATGTTTGCGGAAAATTTATAGAACTAGCTATCGCCCGCGAATCCGTCCGCGTGAAATTTAAAAAAAAACTAGAGAAAGTAGCCTATGTGTTCTTCCAGACCATCCACTACATCTATGCCAAATTTCATAAAGATCCGTTCAGCCGTTTAGGCTACAAACTCTAACAAACATCCATCCATCCAAACTTTCATAATATTAGTAAGATTTAAAGAATTATGAAGTCCAAATAGTCAAAAGGCGTTTCAAAACTCTTAGAAACAATCATTAGATAGTATCAATTGGTAGCAAACAATTTATGTTGCCGTCAATAAAAGATAACATCTTTTTAATTAATTAATTATGTTATGATAACACTATCCACTTCCCAACATATCAATCATATTGATTTGATAAAATAACACAAATTATAACTTTTAAATCTATGAAAAAAGATATGTAATGAAGCTTGTTGTACGACATCAATCCAATGTGCATCTAGTAACAACATTTATTTTTACATGGCCCTCACAAGGTGTGTTTCTTAAAGATTCTTTAGATAACATTAATAGCGCTATAATTTATCCCAAACGTAAGTAACTGATTAATTTTTGATTCTGTGATGCATCTCGCCGCCTGATGGATTAGCTCGTTTAACTGGGGCGTAATCTTAACTCGAAGATTCAAATAAAAAACAGAGAACCGTAAATAACGTTTGTTAAGTGTTACTTGTGGACTTTGTGTTGACTTACCTTATAAATTGAAGCCAAATAACGAATAGGAAAATAATGCAGAGTTTCTACTTCGTCGTCTCGAAATCCTGGGAGACGGTTATATTCGACCCTCATAAGCCTAAAGACTAAAGATAGCTAAAGATACCATCAGAGGCCAAATCAAGAGGCATTTCGAAGAGCACCACCTTGTAGCGGCCGTTAGTATGCTATCGTAAAAAAATAGCCGCGAAGTAAAACACCATTCCGTACAGATTTCATAAAATAGTTAGTTCATTGATCTTTGATATTACAGTTTTATTACAACTGTACTATTAAATATTAATATATTCATAAATGAATAACTTCAGGAGCAGAGGGCTTCTAAAACTCCGAAAGTCACGACGGGTGGTGCTCAAGCGAGCGGCCGTCGCTAATTGAATTAAAGATAAATATTTCACTGTTCTGATGACAGATACTTTATAATCGTGAGGAAAGTTACTACTTAAATAATATTTAAATAGTGAAATACACTTAATATGCACACATTAAATTAACTACTTTTAAATGTGAATAACAAAATAAGTAAGCAACGAGCATACATGCATACATGGAAGCTCGAGAGATAAATGATCGTTCCAAAAAGTTGATCAGGGACATTTTACAGGCTATGGAGAGTGTGAGCAGGAACTACACGGTATATTTCAGACGTTCAGACATACGGCCGGAATCCATCCTTTTGTAGTTACGAATGATAATGTTTGATTCATCGTTCCTTGTGCGCACTGGGAAGGATTGGAATACGTTGTCAGCGTCGGTTTTCCCATCCACATATGACGTAGGAGCCCTTCAAGAAAGGAATGAATAAGTATTTATTAGGCTAGCACGTTCCATCTTTCATTTAGTGGGATTGTAGTCAAGCGCTAGCATATATAAAAAATGTAAAACAGTTTATGTTGAAAATTTAAGAATCTTTTATCCATAATAACTAATCAATTCTTATCCATTTCCTATCTTTAGTTCTCATAAACGAGAAATGATGAATTTTTTCGAACAAAATCTAATCTTGATCGAAACTAGAATTTCCATTCGCGATTTTTGACTCTCTTATCATTTTTATATCTTTGATTACTTCATTTTCATCGAGATATGGAAACGTACAATTTGTAACTAGGCCAGGCTTAAGAATAGATATTAAAACATACGAGCTTGGCAAATGAAAATGCGTTCTTTTCTCGTACTTGTTTTTGTAGTCGTTGTGGTATCAATACCGATAAACATACCTGATCCAAGTGAGTTAGCTGTTTATCTAACTGAAGATCAATTTGAAGATTATCTGGATGTTTGGTTGAAAGTGATATATAAAAATATTAAACGGATTAGTCCCAGAAATGAGGGTAAGCTTTGTTCTTTTTAAGTGCTAAATTATTTGTCGAATAACAATTGTATTTGATCAGCTTTTTTTTACAAAATTAATAATCCTCTGGAAAATCATTGTTTTACTCGCCTTACAATTTTCACTTTCTAACATTAGACAAACTAATCGATTTTCTTTTGAATTTAAAGAAAAATTAATCTTAAAATAAAGGACATAAATGTGATTCGAAACACAGTCGTTTTGTTTGAACTTTTAAATTGTAATTTTGTAAGCCAGGTTGCACAATACAAGTCAATGGCGACCTCGGGCAACCGCAACCGGTGTACATTCACGACAATAATTATCTCGCACCGTCTGGCAACACTGGACTAATACATCTCAGAACAGGAGTGGAGGTTATTATCGCTTGCATCGGATCCGGACAAAAAATTGTACATCCCAGTGTTACCAGTTCTATAAACATTGGCGTAAGTTTTGGCACATCATTTATTGATCATTATAGTAAACAAGTAAATGCTCTCGATCCTAGCAATATAGAGGTATATATCACCAGCTCACTTTGCGTCCCCACTGAGGGGCTCGGTGCCTACCCTAAGTTAGGGTGAATAGTCAACCACGCTGGCCAAGTGCGGGTTGGCTTCACACATATTTTTGAATTTCTTCGCTGATATGTGCAGGTTGCATCAAGATGTTTTCTTTCACCGTAAGAACGTCGGGTAAATTATGTACACATGAAATTCGAAAAATGGAACATTGGTACATGGCGGGAATCGAACCCAGGATCTGTAGATTACAAGTCAAGTGCTTAAACCTCTGAGCTACCGACGCTCAATATAGAGGTACAAGATCAATATTCAACCGAATGGTTCTGATCTCCTTATTGAAAGGACAATTAATATAACTGTAACTAGCGTAATTAACTTAAACACTCAGAGCTACTGATCCCGCCAGAATGGCGCGATATTCCAATACATCTGCATGACATTGACAGCTGTCAGATAGGGACGGGACCTACGAGTTACTTTCACCAGCTCACTATACGTCCCCACCGAGGGGCTCGGAGCCTACCCTAAAGTTAGGGTGACTAGGCCATAGTCAACCACGCTGGCCAAGTGCGGGTTGGTTGACTTCACACATATCTTTGAATTTCTTCGCCGATATGTGCATATGTTGCATCACGATGTTTTCCTTCACCGTAAGAACGTCGGGTAAATTATGTACATATGAAAAATCGAAAAATCACATTGGTACATGGCGGCGGGATTCGAACCCAAGACCTGTAGATTACAAGTCAAGTGCTTAAACCACTGAGCCACCGACGCTCATTACGACGACGACGGCGACCTACGAGTATATGCCAATAATCTAGTGTTGCACCAATCCAGCTCAGTATTGATTTTCTTCTTAAAATTATCAACAAACTGTTACTTATTATATCAAACTATGAGATGGCTACCTGGGAACTTCATCAACACACAAACATGTGTTTCCACAGACTGCAACATGCGTCAATGATACCCTCTTCTCCGGTAAAGGCTGGATAGATGGAGTGTGTGCATTCGGTGATCTCACTTGTTCCTCCCATTGTACTCACGAAGCTGTATTGACATCTGAGAGATGCTTTAACAACAATGTCGTAATTCGGTAAGTAATGTGTACAAGTGTTTCTTATAGCTACTTCGCGTGGCAAACAATTGGAATAAACGCTTCAGCGTTTCCGTTCAGATTTAGTAATCGAGCGCTTGTTTAATTATTAAATGGCTTATTTTTTACAGAGTGGGTTTCACTGTAAACAATGTATTTTACCCGCTGTACTGGTCTTGCTTTGATCAGAATCGTTTGGAAGTTCTATACGTGTGGTATGAACAAAATCCTCCCAATGCCGTCAATCAAGTTGGCGTCGCACGACCAAGCTGGAAGGGTATGATACATATTCTTAGGAACTACTTTAGTTTCACATACTTTAACATATTCTCCCAACCCAGTTGTTATCCAAATGTTGATATGAAGCGATCACATAAGAAAAAAATGCTCATATACTTCTTTCTTGGTGTTCTGAAGGTAATCCACCGCTGATATCGCCTTGTTTCGAATAACCATTTTAGTTCACAGATCAGATTTCCAATGAAATTATCAAATATTGTGTACCTACAATAAAGATTATTATTTCAGCCGGCCCATTCTATGCTGGCGTTGATGTCAATAATCGGTACTCTGTGGCGCAACAGAAAGTAACCATGTCTAATTACGTGGGAAGTGATTTGGCGGAGAAATACGTCACCAGCACGCAATATCTAGCTCGTGGTCATCTCGCTGCTAAAACTGATTTCATATACGCAACAGGACAACGGGCTACGTTCTATTTTATAAATTGTGCTCCTCAATGGCAACTATTTAACGGCGGGAATTGGAATTTACTCGAACAAGTGAGTGACGTAAAATTAAAATTAATTTTATCCATTCAAGGTCTTTAGAAGTATATTGGACGATAAGCGTCTTTAAATTGCAGTACGTTTGCTTACATTTTGATGACAGTACACTGCACCGGTTAGATGGTCTCTTACCATTCAAGGAAACCGAACTCAACCGTTTTTGTGATTTATAAAAGTCATTTCAAATACATTAGCTTGTTGACTTCCATGATTTATTACAGTTTTCAGAATTTATTGTATTTTATAACAATATTTTATTATTACAGAACCTTCGTACACGAATTGGTGAAGCTGGTTACAATACTATGGTTTATACCGGAACGTATGGAGTACTTCAGTTAAGAGACTCCAACAATCAACTTGTTGATATCTATCTAGAGCGAGATAGCAATAATAATACTCAATTGCCGGTACCTTTGTATTATTATAAGGTAAGATATGAAGTTAAACATTTAATCAATGATTTTTGCTATGTATTCCTTCTTTAAATTTTATTTTATTTTAGTTTTCTTGAAATATGCAAATTGTTGTATAGTCTATGTCTCAATTTTCTTGCGATAAACAGGTCATAAGTGCCATTTTTGGATCGTTTTACTTAAACTAAAGATTCTATCCTTTGTTAATCTCTAATTAATTTAGGGAAAATAAAAAATTATTCTTGACTACGTAATTTTTAATACAGGTGGTCTACGATCAAGGAAATCGTCTTGGTACTGCGTTCGTCGGTATCAACAACCCTTACATCACTCTGGAAGAGGCTCGTTCGCTCACGTTCTGTAACGACCACTGTCGTAACAATTCCTCCTTCTCCTGGCTCGGCTGGCAACCAGACCGCGTTGATAGAGGTTACAGCTTTTGCTGCAGTATTGACGAATTTAGAACATTTGTTCCACATTTACCTACCTTTACTGTTACTGACTTACTTACGTAGGCAGTGTGAATGTCCTATCTACTTTAATAGATGCTAATATTTAGCGAGCGCACACCTTTGACTAAACTATCGCACAACTGTTGTGCGATTGTCAATTGTTTCGTAGCCCATTCAACTAAAAATCGAGTAGTGTGTGCACCACCATATAAGCTCATAGTAATCAAATCTCGACTGAACAGTTGTGCGATAGTTTACTTAAATGTGTACGCTTGCTCTAAAGGTATAAGTTTTAAAAGAATATAAATATGTTTTGAAAAATTACATATATTTTTTTTTATTATTATCCTATGCCATTGAATCATGCAGACGATACATGTTATCAAGTTATTAATAAAATTCCTTGAATGCAAAAGATCCATTGGAATTTCCCATCACAAGTTGTTAATGACGCCGCTCACTTGTTCCTTTTATAAATATTAACTTTATAGCCTTACTTTGCAGTAATAGCAAACAGTCAATTGTAACGATTAAGGACGCCTTAAAATTATTCACAAATATGCCTGAAACCAATACGAATTCTAACAGATATTTTCGTACTGCGTCATATCCTGTTGTATTTTTTTATTTTGCTGCCATCATCGCTAATCTAGACTAGGTAAATATGTATATTATAGTCTATTCATTATGTTATCTTCACTGTCAAA
>LD700013.1:658175-668584 GCA_003118335.3 Papilio memnon | reverse complement strand
ATCGTACTTTTCACTGCCACGTTTTATTTGAAGATGGATAATAATGGACTAACACACATGTATTGCTAATCCTGATTTTAGTGTACCCATATTTGTGGGAGCGTGTTTATTCCGGTAAAGGAAATGGCAACATTAAAAAACTTACTTGAACAAAGGGTGTGTGTAGAATTAATAAACATATGATTAATATACAATTTTAGATTCCATTTTTTGATGTGCCAGATTTAATTAAAAGATATTGCAAAAAATCCTACAGGTAATGAGACCACCAGCGAATACTTTTAATATAAGTTCCCATCTCCGTAGAGAATATAAATTGACTTTTAATGACGAAAAAAAACACTATTGTTTATGCATTATTAACTTAACTATGTGTGTTATAATTAAATACCTTGAAAAGGCACATCGTTTGCAAATTAACATTTTTAAGGTCATTAATAGTTAGGAACCAATAATCTGTTTAAGAAAGCGCACACCTTTGACTTTACTATCTCACAACTGTTTAGTCGCGCTTTGATTCCTATGAGCTTATAAGGAAGTGCGCACACTACTCGATTTTTAGTTGTGCAACTAAACAGTTGAATTTGCTGCGAAACAATCGACAATCGCACAACAGTTGTGCGATAGTTTAGTTCATAGTGTGCGCCCGCTCTAACTATTTATCACCTGTTATCATCAATACAATCTTTCATATGAATAATTGCTTATTATCTTACTTTCAATACCTTGTATTGCTTTCATTTCTTTTAACTATAATAAGCAGTTAATGGTTTGCTGTTAGCGCATCGCTCTAGGCGTAACAATAAAGGCCTATCCACAATGGCGTAAGTGCGGTGCGGAGATCGAGCAATCCTTCTATTATACGGTACAATACAAATGTATACTGCTTTGCAAAATTTATGGTAGCTCAGAATGTCGCTGGTGCTGCACTGAACACAATGAAAACTATCGGGATGACTCAAAGATATAAATAAGGCAAGGGGATATTCTCCAACTACAGAAAGTCACTTGACATCAATCTGCACAGCTAACTATGAGCCGCTATAGATATTGACTTTCATATTACCAGGTCTTACGTTTCATAGTTGCGTCCTTTCGTGAGATGCTATCAATATAAATTACTTTTCGTCGGATGTATGGTGCACAAAACATGTTGTTAACGCGGGTTTATACTGCCGACACACTCATGTTAAAACTTTCATCCCTCTCATTCAGCTTGAAACAAATGAGACAACATATCTTTTTGTTCTTGATGTTTTACATTACTTTTATTAAGCTTAAAATGGTTTGATTATAAAGTGTGTATAACAAGAGTCTTGACTTAAAAATTCTAAAGGACTCTACCTTGTTTTTTTAATTTCCGCCGCTCATATCAATTAATTTTTTATACGTATTAATGACACGCGGTCCAATGCCTTCGTTATCTAAACAAAACATCGACTGGGACACGCGTGTCAGAGCAATGAATGTGCGGACCACTAACTGGTTTTTAATTTAGAATGATCTGTCAATGACTCCATACATCGTACAGTGTCAGAGTAGTAAAATCATCAAGGGATTTGTCTTTCTATAATAAATAGACGCTAAGGAACTATTTTAATAAGCATTAGGTGTGTCTGAGTGCGGCAGAAAGTACTGTGTGTAATTTTGTGTAATTCAATACTACATCGAGTACTAGCTTACACCCGCGACGCCGTACGCATGGAATTAAAAAAAAATTAAATAGCCAAAGCGTTCTTACTCTACATTTATGCCAAAATACATCGAAATGCGTTCAGCAGTTAAGGCTACAAACTCTAACAAACATCCATCCTTTTAAACTTCTGCATTCAAACAAGTATTTCATATTAATAAGAAGATAAAGAACTGTTTACATGTTGCAAAACAAACATGTCAGTTTAACCTTGAGTTATGTGTTTAGTGAGCTGTCGCAAAACATTCTACATGTCTACCAATAACAGATTACTTCGAATTAAAAACGAGTTATCTCATACCATTCAAAACATATGCTAAATTATGTTTTATTGAAATTATTTTGTCGCACCATTAAACGAATCATGAATACACTAAATGATTTGTATCGAATAAATTGCAACTCGAAGTGTGAATAATGAAGACATTCATCACTTAGTAATCAATTATAACATTACTAAGTGATATATATATTTTTTAAAGTATGAAATTACACATCAAGTAGAACCGTTGTTTTAGAAATTAATTTAATGGTACAACTCGTCATTAATAGCGTTTCTTTAGTTAAGACACATGTCAAATACATTAACAATAGGAATAAAAACCGTTTAAACCCACAATCAAAATTTGTTTTGACCTCCTGAGCTTGCGACGAGTCTCGTTATAACTGAGGTCAAAAGCCACTAGCCATGATCGCTGGAATTTATATAAAAAAATAAATAAATAAACTATGATGAGAAGAGGTCAAACATGAACGTCTCAATTACAATAAAACAAGCCCTTTGACAAAGTTACATTCAAATAGAGATAGTTATCGTTAGTAGAGTCATTAAATATCTTACTTATATTATAAATACGAAAGCTTATATGGATGGATGGATGTTACTAACACCAGAACGGCTCAACGAATCTTGCTGAAATTTGGCGTAGATGTGAAAAATAATCTGGAATATAATTTACTTAGTTATAATTTTTTTTTAATTCCGCGCGGACGAAATTGCGTGCTACAGCTAGTATATGTCACAATGTATACGAATAAATATGATTCATGTATGTCACATATGAAAATAATTGTCAGTTCCATATAATTACTTTTACATTTGCGATACAGTAATCAAATGTTGCTTTGACTAGGAGGATAAATCCAATGATAAATTAACGGAAGAATAAATTCCTAGTCAGCACTATTGTGTGTATGTGGTAACTGAAAAACAATAGATAATCGAGCAACATATTTGCTCTTAAACGATAGCTTACCTTCACAAAGTTTGTGGTCCGTCCGTTAAGAATCACCTGTATAGAAATGAACAAATGTATTCATATAATGTCATGAAAATTTGTATATGTCGGAGTGACGAGCGGTTTGTAGAATTCAATTCCGAAGGTAGATCATATACACGGTAACGATCTTCCATTGTAGGCGTGCGTTTGTCGGAGATAATGAAATAATAATTCGCGTAATATTATAAACTCTATCTTTAATTGACCACCATCTTAATTGATAACTTCACAACACATTCTAATCCAATTGCAAACATTTACAGAGTTTAAACAATTGATTTTATAACAAAACGCATAATTCCACTATTCAATGACAACTGTCATCTGTCATTCGATCGCCGCTTGACACATGCACGATGCACATTCAGTCAGTACTCAAAATTATTAGTTGCCAGTTACTTTCATCATCATCTTCATCATCATCTTCCTCCTTATCCTACTCCCGTAGGGTCGGCGCAACAGGTTTTTGTCCTCCACATAACTCTATCATCCGTCATCTCAGTCATCACTCCCTTCTTGATCATGTCACCTTTCACGCAATCCATCCATCTCTTTCTAGGTCTACCTCTACTTTAATCGTTCGAAAATTAACAATAATTTCGCCCCGTTATATATTTTTAACAAATTTAATTTAAATAGGCCTCTAGCGTTTTAAAATGTATAAGAGCTATTGCGTAACAATGTTCAAAATTTCTTAGACATAAAAGATCGGCAGTGAAAGCGAAAATGCCTCTCAACGGGAGGCGACACGAACCCACTTAACATTTTGACTTCGCATATATTACTGCGTCATTATTATAAGCATAATAATTCCGTTTAAATTATCTATAATTCCTTAGTATTTTGTTTTAAACTTAAATCCTTTTAAAAGTGTATCTATATTAATATTATAAAAAGATTTGTATTTTTGTATGTATTGTAATAACTCAAAAACTACTGGGCCGATTTCAAAAGTTCTTTCATCATTAAAAAGCTACCTTATCAGTAATATAAGCTATATTAATTGATCTTTTTTAATATGACGCGGGAGAAATCGCGGGTAACGGGAAATAATGGATGGCTTTAAAAATTAAGAAATGTTTTAGAAGATTTTCTAAGTTCGAAACCGTGTATCATATCATATTTTACTCAATTTAAAATGAAATAGACCATTGTCAGACCAATATTGAAACATGTCCACTATCACATAGAACTTCTAAATAAGACATAATAATAAATTAAAGCATTTATTTTAATTTAATAATACTTCTGTAACTTCCAATTTTTCACTAAACAGCGCTTTCTCTATGCATGGTGAGTGTGACGTCAGGAGGTGGCGGGTCATGTATGACTGGCAGGTGGCGCCACTGCGTCAAACCCACCTCCTCTGTTTCCAAGTCGCTGCTACGGGAGCGCAGGCTGCAAGACGAACGCGCCTTCAAATCTGTCAAAGATAACTTACGTCAATAAGAGCGTGCGCACACCTGAAACTAAATTATAGCACAACTGTTTCATCGCGCTTTAATTCCTATGAGCTTATCTGGATGTGACACTACTTGATTTTTAGTTATGCAACTAAACAGTTGGCTTAGCTGCGAAACAATCGCCAGTTGTGCGATAGTTTAGTCAAAGTTGTACGCCCGCTCTTAAAGGCGTGTTAGAGAGAGATGAAAATATAGACTAAAAAAAAATTATGTCACTGTTTACACTTCTGAGGTTAACAGTTTCCGCGGTCTCTGAAAGCAAAAGTTAGCTAAAGGCAAAGAAAATACCAACCTATTATTCAATTCGATTGATGATCAACTTTGTTAAACATGATTCAGTAATTATTGTTTTGCCTTGTACAGATCAAGTTTAAGTTATTTTATCGAAAAACAATGCAAAACCATAAAAGGAACACTAGAATAAAAATATTACCCCTTGTACTGTTCAGAAATTCTCGCGTAATATCATCGATGCCAACAACTTGTATGACAGGCACTGGTTGCTTGGTGCGGGACCTCCTCGCCGCACAAACTGCTATAGTAGTTGATATGATAAATACTACAATTAATAGGAGACCGCCGATTATAATACCCACGTCTTTATCTAGGAAAGCTGTAAAATAAGAGACAGTAATTTCATTTAACCACGTGGCGATTTAAAAACACGAACGAAAGAAAAGTTAGTCAACTTTAACAACGCGTCACGTTGCGTTACAAGAGAGAGAAGAAAGATATCACATAGTTATTGAGAGAAAGAGAGCGATAGAATGTACATATGACAATGTACTAGATTAAAGGTAAGCTTCAACATCATCATGTAAAAACAGCAAAATATTGTGTTTCAAGTAAATGAAGATAAGTTTTTTTTTTTGTCTTTCTTTCACATTTCAATTATTTTATCACTAAGGTTAAAGTTACTTACAGTACCACCAAGGAAGTTTCGCGTCGTTTAATAGTTTCTCAGTGGGCCTCAACAGTAAAACTTCCGAACAGCCATATCGATTACACGCAGCTGTGCCCGCCTCGTCTCCATCAGTTAGAGTCCCTAATTGACCTCCAATACGCCATCCTTCATCAGCATTTCGGATAAGCGCTTGTGCACCAAATTCCAACGCACTTTTACTATTAAGTATCAAAGATGCATTACTCTTTGACATCCGCCACACGGTGATTTCGTAATGTGTTGCATTTTCAACTAAAAGAAACAGTTAAAATTACATAACACATTAAAAGTTATTAGTGCAAAGTACATTTTAACTTTTATTAACATTTTAGTGTCATCGCATATTTAATTATGCACTCTCAACCTCCTTGGCATGAAAGAGGTTATACGCTGTCAAGGTAAGACTGGCTACATTCACGCGATGCCATGAAAAAGTATAGATAAAAAAACAAATGACAATCAGAGACGGAGAATGTGAAAAAATTAAATGAGTTTAATAGGTAGACAAGTTTTTTTTTAATATTTTAATTGTGTGGTTGAGATTTAAATGACAAGTGATATTTGATTTGGAAAACAAGAACATGTGAGTAATGCAATGATTATTACCTGGAATACAGTGTATCAGGAACTGATTACTTTCGTAAGATAAATCACATTGTCGTGGTGCCTGCGGTCTTAGATGTTTGAAACCTATTATCTTACTACACGGGTTTTGTTGCTTTAAAATTCCATTCTTCGCTTCGCACGTAATGTTAGCAGTTTTTGTCAATGGGATCGTAACCATACTAAGGGATATGGAAGAAGATTGTGTAGTTATGTTTTGGAATTCCGAATCTGTATGTATGTGCCACTTAAATGAATTAGGATTAGGTACAGATTTTACGTGACAATTAATTATTTCATCCCTTAGGGATACTCCTTTATTAGTACATTCTGGTGGATCTGTAATATACAAAATTTATTAATATATATTTCCACAGGCACACTTTATTATTAAAGATTTTATCCGTGACTTCATCCGCGCGGGAATTTTAAAAAACTCGTTTAGTAGCCTCGTTTATCCAGACAATATTCTACATCTGTACATTTCATCCATATCTATGATTCCGTTCTGGAAATACCTAGCAAAAACCCATCCATCAACTTTCCGATCCGTTGTCTAACGCCTAGTAACACCAATAACTATAACAATAACTTTGACTCGAGGCCCTCAGTGAGAACAAGTATGATACAATAGTTTTTTTTTAATATATGAACAGAGTAACTTACAAAATACACTAATGTCCACTTCTTCTGATTTTCCTTCGCCCATACTGCTTTTGGCAGAACAAGAATATTGTCCTGTATGCCGTCTCATTGCTTTTTTAAATATCAAAGTATTTCCGAATACGTAATCGTGCCAATCTTTGTTTTCATTGATATTCGTATTCTTAAACCAATCATAATTAATACAATAGGATAGTATTTATTAAAGACTAGCTTTTGCTCGAGATTCCGTCCGCGTGGAATTAAAAAAAAAAACAAAAATAAATAGACTATGTGTTCTTCCAGACTATCTTCTACATCTATGCCAATTTCTTTGAGATCCGTTCAGCCGTTTAGGTTACAAACTCTAACAAACGGTTGTTTGTTATGGATGGTTATCCATTCATTCATCTAAACTTTCGCATTTATAATATTAATAAAATTATAATACAATACTTAATTATGTTAAAACATACCACAGTTTTGAGTATTGTTTTTTTAGTATTTTTAGCATAATTAAATACTTTATTAATCTATTGTTTTTTATTAAATAATAATAAATCAAATTAATTCAACACTTACATTAAAATACCACATAAATCTATCAACGCGCGGATTCGCTTTGATTTCACAAATTAATCGAAATGTACCATTCTCTATGACACCGTTTAATTTACCGGTTCCTACCGTTGACACTTCCACTATTGGAACATCTGGAAGATAAAATATTATGTTTTGGAAGATTACAGTCAAAAGAAAAAGGTACAATAAATATTGATGAGATACATATTGTTTGCCAATAGACCAGATTTATTCATATTTAAAAATTAAGCTAACCCAAATTTTTTCCACTATCATTTTCTAATAATACCTTAATGATACTAGGGAAGAGTGTAAGACTAATGACTATATTTTACAATAGTTCAAGCCTAAAAATGTGTGCAAGTCGAGTCAAAACAAAGTACAAAAGAGTAATTAAAAATACGTACTAACATGTGACATTCAATGTGATAACATCGGCTTTGGAATTCTTTCCCGGAGGTATGGCAGGGTTGGTGGTAACACACGCCAATGTTGCCCTATCGTCTTTCATCGTTGGTGTTAACTGAAGGTATGATTCCGCTGTCTTTGTCAGATTGTTCCAAGTCTACGGAGATTTATAAGTTTAAAGAAAAATGTATATAATTAAAAAAACCGGAGATAACAATATTTTGAATAGGTTTTTCGGCAGTGGAAACTTACAGGCACACGATTTTAATCCGTAGTACATTAAAATTAATAGAGATTGATAAATATCTACAGTCAGCTGCATAAATATGTATATAATTTAAAAAAAAAAAGCTAGTATACGCCTTCGGTTTCAAATTCATGTATGTACGCTTCCGTCCGGAAATGGTTGGTGTAAACATATTATATTTATGCAACTGACTATATGCAATTGTCTTCATCTATGTATCATTTAAAAAAAACAACAATAATAACCTGATTGCTGTACTGTGTGAGATGGTTATCGTTCAACCACCAGGCTATATCAGGTGAAGGGTACACTTCATATGTTTTACATTTTACAACGTAAGTATTACCCGCTTGAAGGGTATTTCCTTGAATGTCTTGAAGCCAGTGTATCGAAACGTTACTGGCAATCACTATAACAAAAAAACAAAAAGTTAAAGACGTGAATAAATTAAAAAAATAAGTTTTAATTTCATTATGCTTACGGTATAATTCTATATCTACATACGACGATATAGGTGGAGATAGAACAGTGTTTGTGGCTTCACAAGCTATCCTCTTAGTGTCTCTCGTTAGTGTAAGATACAATTCGTTCTGTCTCACATTCGGTATGTCGCTGTCACTGCCGGAAGCGTCTACTAGAACCTTGCCATTGTACCAATTTATATGCGGTGAAGGTCTCCCTGAAAGATTTCACATATTTGATATTGTTTCTACGTGATTGAATTACATTATTTTAATGTAGCAATCGATCAATAATATTGTTGTTGGATTGCCAGCATTTAAGAAAAGTGGACTAGCGGCGAAAACTACGACCAGTTACTTTTTAAGATTTGCTGACATCCTACATAACAAATGTGTGTTCACGTTTTATTATATTAGTCTACCTAAATATGGATAGATAATAATATCACCTCCAATTACGAGGCAGTTGATCACCAAAGTATCTCCTTCGAAATACGGTCCAATTTTATTTTCTATCTTATTTCCTATCTCATCCAGGAAAAATGGCTTACTAGGAAGCACTGAAATATTAAAAACATTAAAATACATCTTAACTAATTTAAAAAAAACACTAAAGTAAAAGACAACGCCTCTTTTAAGTGACATAAGTTAGGCTAATTTGCTAAAAACTTAAAATTATTATACCTTACCAATAATCGTGAGGTTGATACCAGTATATCTGGTGGGGGTGAGTAGAAATTCAACCCTGCAGTGATACAGAGCCTCATCATCTGCTCTCAGAGATCTAATGTACAGTGGAGTAGGACGTTTACTTAAATCTGTGCTTAATCTACCGCTAGTATTAAACGTTTGACTGGACCATTCAATGTTACTTCGAGCGTCGTAGCTAAAAAAGAACTTTAGTGAAAACAACTTCGATAATCTTTTGTTTACAAGATAGTGAGGATCGGTTATTTTTTATGAATTTTACAATATTAATTTTCAAACAAAGCGATTTTTGAACATTATTATATTTCTTGTACGAAGTCTATCTCCAATGTATAACGTTATTACTAACTTTAATTCCTTATTTTATGTCTAGTACCTATTTCCACTTAGCTGCTAGACGCGCGATATTTGTATCTTTGTATAGGCTACAGCCGCCGTAATGAAAATAAAGCCGCAGTTCCATGTAAGCGCGGCAAATCGCCAAGTGGAAATTGTATCTAAGCCAAGTAAAAAACATACATTTAGTATAATATAAATGCATATAGAAGAAACTGGTTTTTCCTGTAACATCAGAATCTGATAATAACAGATTTTATACAGGATATAATCAATCAATATTATAACATTTATGGGCTAATTTTGTTTTAATTGAGGGCAATTAAGACAAAATAATTGACTGGAATGAATTATACTTAATTTTACTATAAAACTCGTAGAAACACGGTTTTAATTGCCGAAAAAAACTGCTTGGAATTTAGAAGAATAAAAATAGAAGTTGCTTCAAGTATAGAATTGCAATACTAGAAAGTTTTTAAATATTATTTATTTTTACCTGTAAATAGATTCATCTCCTTTGTACCAGACAAGCAAGGAAAGTTCGTCATCACTTACACCAGAAGTATCACAGTATAGAGTTATGTTGGAATCTTCTAAAGCTTCTTGGTGTAATAATGGTCCTAATGCAGCAAAAAATAATGTCAATAGCAATATTTAGAGCGCGTGCACACGTTTGACTAAAATATAGCATAACTGTTTAGTCGCGCTTTGATTCCTATGAGTTTTTATGGAGGTGCGCATACTACTCGATTTTTAATTGTGCAACTAAACAGTTGAATGGGCTGCGAAACAATCGACAATCGTTGTGCGATAATTTATTCAAAGGTGTGCGCCAGCTTTAACAGAGAGTTATAGGAGACATGTCTGTAGAGGCTGAGGACACCAGAAATTGCAAAACAAGATTTCGTTTATTAGGAAGATATTGTAACACAGGTCCCCACTTATCTCAGGAAGCAGGGCCCCAATGATTATTGTACAAAATTTGCACTACCCACTTATGCTTTGACTAAGATTTTTGAAAATGTTTTTGTGCAATTAACTTG
>LD700013.1:646035-657382 GCA_003118335.3 Papilio memnon | reverse complement strand
TTGTACGGCCTTCAAAAATACTTGGTATTTTTCTAATTATCTAAATAAGTCTCTTATTACTTTTATCGAATTTATTTCACACCATTTACCACCACCACTTCGTCTTTAAGTAACGTGGGTTAAAGTAGAACTTAATAAAAGCTCGCCATAATTATAATCACATCCCTATTTTACCAATGAATCTAATTATTGTTTTTACAATTTACAATGAAATATCGACTAATAACTAGTTTTAAAAATACCTAAAAAAATGTCTAATGGATATTAAATTTTGCGAATTTTAAGATATCGCATCAATCAGTTTTATTGTCAGTTTTAATAATTCACCGTGACCGCCCACATTAGCAATAGAAAAACTCCGATGACTTCATGAGCCATGGCTAAAAAATTTCCTAAGCTTTAAGTTTATCGAGTATCTGTCAGACCTGAATCAAATTCAATCGGAGGTTTTACTAAGTGCTAAAATTTTTCGGTCTGTTTCTTCGTGAATCCATAAATGGTATAGATTTGTGATTTTTAAAACTATTTTTTTTACATTCCATTTTTAACCAACTACCAAAAGGAATAGGTTCTCAATTCGTCTATGCGTTTTTATTTACAGAAAAAAATATCTCATTTCTGTATCTGTACATTTTAAAACTTCACAGTTGAGTAACTCCTATCTCTCTCACTCTTCTTGAATAAAATGAGATAGCAATTCGATTTCGTACAAGTTACGATAGTGGCAACGCACTTATATTTCCTGATACTTGTAATACGTAAGTATGAATATGTTAACATGCAAGCAATAAATCGTTGACAGCTGCAAGTATCCAAGATTATAAGATAAACTAATAGTTAAAATCAATTCAGTGTCATGTTTTGGGAAATTAATGAAAACAATTACTTTTTCCATACGACGCCTCTAGATTATCTTAATGATTTATCTTAATACTTATATCACATCTAGCAGGTTTAAATACTCCATGGTTTTACTTTCTACATAGGTCTTTACAAGTGTCATGGTTAATTAATTTATTGCTGTATATGCCCACACTGCCCTCAGTGCAAACGACCGATATAAAAACAGCGCGAAATTAAAAAAAAAACGACCTAAAGAATCTGTCTAACTGTTTTTGTACGTTATGTTTATTTTCATGTTGAATTAAAACATTGCATGTGCCACAGACAGAAGCAACAGCAGAGATGTATTGCTAACAATTTTTAGCAGGCGCATTATTATTTTTCGTTATCGTTGCTTGCATTACATTTTTACCTTACTCAGTATCACTGAGTACTTTTTTAATGTAGTATTTTAATGGGTAAAGAGTTTTTGAGTAATATCAATAAATACAAAAATATAAATCTCTCTTTATAATATTAGTAGGTAGGTATAGGTTACTAAATAATAATAATAAGATCTGAATATATATTTTTTACAGCAGATACCTAAAATTCTATGCATCTGTGAATATTTTAATTCTACTATGGATTTCCTTAAAGTGTTTAAGTCCTATACATGTGGTCTTTTATTTTATTAGTTCCTTGAATTAACACTTCCAGTGAGCAATTAGTATTGCTTATCTGTGTTGGTTTATACATCATTCGTTTAAACAACGGCGCCACAAAGACGGATTAATTAGCAACATCTCAATTAAGGAAATGTATGTTAGAATCAGAGTTATTTATATTTCAATTAAATGCAACATTATAATCTATACTTCCATACTAATTAATAATAAAGCGTAAACGCTTCGTACTTCTTTGTTGCCTAAGATGTCAGCAATTACAGCATATTTTTAAATAATTCTTTTTTTCATAAAAAGCCCTTCACTTACGTCACGCTTTAGGCTATATATTTTCGCGCTATTAAACTTAGAGGGTAAATAAATTGGATAAAATCCTAATGTGGGAAAGAGACCATAAGTTCCTGCCAACATCAAGGAAGTAAGATTGCAGTAGTAAGGTAATTGGTATTTTGACATTTGCAATTGAGAATTTGTCAAATGTAAACAAAATAAAGTTTTTATAATTTCAAGCGGATGAAGCCGCACGGGAACAGCTAGTATAAGTATGAAGTTGTTTTTGTCCATAAAGCTAATTTTGTCGTAAAGTTTGAAACACAACGACATCTCTTTTGTATTGTCTAACACAATCAGTTATTTGTCAACGCCGCTTCAGTGTCTTTTCAGAAATATAGATGGTGCTAGATAGACTGGACCACTGAACGCTTTTGAAACAACAAAAAAAATCCTTGATATTGTGAAAGATAACAAATTAAAAGTATTGACATTGTAGTTATACAGGTTTAATGCAAGTTATCATAAAAATACCACATTTAACTTGTTAGGTTACAATACAACTTGAAAGTACAATACTTCCAGTATTGCCAGTTCTCGTTTTTATTTTGGCACAACTACTTTTTGAACAATGTAAAGTTATGTTTAATGTAGTTTTATAGGATCTAACGTATGAGTTTTTGTTTTTGAATTACCAAATAATGTACCTCTTTATTCTAACTATATTATATATCTCTCTTATAACTTTGTTGAAAACATTCTTTGTCATTATAATTTAACACTTTGACACATTATCATTATTTTAACAACGGCTTAGTTTAAAACTAACGTTTTTGCTTTGCGAGTTTAACTGATTTTAAAATTTTTGGAATCTTTCAGATAATTAATTATTCACAACATATTATAGTTTATAAAACACAAGATATTTTTGACAATTTATTTTGAAACACATATATGGCAATACCTAAAAGTTAATCCGTCTACCAACCCGAGCAAACCCGAGTCCGAGTTTCTACCAAATACCACTGTGCAAGTTCACGACAACAAAGTGTATTTTGTTTGTGTAGTGCATTATAAAATGACCTAAATTGTGATCAGTGAAACTATTTTGTGAACATTTCGTAAACAAATCAAAACAATAAGATCGTGAATAGCGATATGATACTCTCCTTGGCAGTGTTCTAAGATTGTGCTCATATCGCGAAGTTTCATAATAGTGACATTATGATAAAATCGGAGATGTCTCCTAAACTAGCGACCCAGAAAAAGAGGTAACTTTATCATTGGAATACATTTAACACATAATTCATAATATTTCCATGACTTTTATGTCTAAACTAATTTTATGTATGTTTTTCCTTGTGCTCATTAGTGCCAAAACGCCACTGTAACTTTCTCTTTGACGTTGACTCCACATGTCTTAATATAAACAATCAATTTTCATATGAAATTGTAATGTTATCATTTAATATAGTGTCATATTTACTTATTCTTAACATAGTTTATATAATCCTTATTAACTTTTTTAATTTAAGAAGTTAATGTTATGTCTCTTTCATCTTTCTATGTAAACAATACAATGTTTTTAAAAGTAAATTTTATAGATATTGTTGTGATTTACGCCACGTGGAATATCAATTATTTCAACTGAAATCTAAAATACTTAATTAACTTAGAACTTAAAGATAATAGTTTTCATCAAGTTAATTAAAAACATGGAAAAAGATGAAAATTTAGAAAACTATTTCTATAGTCAATTTATTTTTATTACTGGCTATAGCAACTAAAATTTAAATATAGAAAATGAGGTAACACAATGATGCAAAACAGAGTGATGTTACACTGAATGTTTTTAAGTGCAACTGATCAGAGATAAAAGTTTTGTGTCTATACATTGCATGGTAGACAATTTAAAAATTTGATATTCAACAATTTATATTTATGACTTATGTATTTTATTACATATCTATACTATTTATTTATTCATTCGGGATGTATTTAACCTTAAACGTAAACCACACTAACAATATGTCCATTT
Source organism: Papilio memnon (assembly GCA_003118335.3). Classification (NCBI taxonomy): domain Eukaryota; kingdom Metazoa; phylum Arthropoda; class Insecta; order Lepidoptera; family Papilionidae; genus Papilio; species Papilio memnon. The sequence goes on along the minus strand of LD700013.1, from coordinate 653,566 downwards.
ATGGTTGATGTGAATTCATTTGTCTTAGCTGTAACATTTTACATTAAAAATTGGTATAAAACAAATAATCTTCAACTTCGCTATTGTTTCTTGCTTACTGAATTTATTTCATGTTAAAATTTTCGTAATTATGATTATTTTTTGCAATTAAGATTGTCTAAGGCTAAGGCTAACCAATATGAAAAATAACAAGAATCATTGTTACTAATGAAACAAAATTTGTCTTTTATATTAATCTTTGGTTGGACTTCATTCTAGGTAGCAAACGTTACAAAGTCCAACATGAGGTTGTTACTGATTTTGTTGATGATTGATGTTGGACTTTGTAACGCAAATTATGTATTTTTATATTAAAAAGATAAATATGTTAACTTAAAAAATGTCATTGCAGTTTAAACTGCTGTTTTTATCTCTTTGGATAATGACTTCTTTATAAACTACCATAATGAAAAATATCTAAAAAAAATGGGGCTTACTTTACAAATCCTGTACCACTTATGGTATTAATCTTTTAGCTACCCAAATATATAATTTTATAGTGTTTTATTATGTGTGGACTAGCTGTTGCCCGTGACTTCGTCCACGCAATATTACGATAAAAGCCTATAATATGCCCATCTATGTCTATATCCTTCAGTGAAAGTCCAGTCGAAATAGGCCCATCTGTTTCGGAGATTACCCGGAACAAACGCGGCTTGCCGACAGACAGATAGACAAAGAAATTTAAATCAGCAATGCAAATACACCATCTTCCCGAAATCTGGATATTTTCTTTTGATATTACAGACACTCCAATTTTATTATATGTATAGATTAAGGATCTCAATTTCGTCTTAACTTAAGATGGTTATACACACTATCAATCATTATTCTGAGAAGTATGTTTTCTGCTCATTTTTTTACAAACCTACTTTTATCACGTAAGCAATACTTGTTATCATAGGTGTGTCAGAAATATGCACCTTTTATACATACTGAGCAAAGATTTTTGACGCTGGCGAGTGTTTATCTTTCTTAACTGAATTTTTGAAGCAGATTTTTTTTACGTAGGAAATTTATGTAAATCGTATTATTTTTATTTATAATAATATTATGTTTTTAATATTTGTTCTTTATAAATATCGAAAGAAATATATATTTCGCTTATAATCCAGAAGGTCAAGCAGGAATCACGAATTTTGATGTAACCATTTATTTGGCCTAAACATAGTACTAGTAGGAATTATTATGGATTACGATTATGGATTTTGTATTGTCTTACTTCTTACTTCTTACTAATATTATAAATGTAAAAGTTTAGATGGATGGATGTTTGTTAGAGTTTGCTGCCTAAACGGCTGAAAAGTTCTTGTTAAAAATTGTCATAGATGTAGAGTAGTCTGTAAGAACACGTAGGCTACACTTTTGTTTTTTTTTATTATAATTCCCAGGGACTGACTAGTGGCCAAAACCTTGTCTTGCTAAACGAATTGAGTATAATGTAAAAATATATATGCATTCTTTGTTTTAATATTGTCGTGCAGTTATTTGTTATGGCAATTTATTGCTCGTTATATGTATAGTTTTTTAGATGTGAAATTTCATGTGGCTAATGAGATCACAGACTAAATTTACTAACTTCTAATAATTTTAGTGACACATTGAGAAGATATTGCAAGTTGGAATTGTCCATGTCCCGTGACTTTAACGCATCGCTGAGCGACGGACGGCACATAATTTGTTGAATTGCGAAATATTTACGTGCTCAGCCTTTCGATTTCTATGACTACGACAAGACATTATTCATTTTTATTTTAATTCAAAAAACGCAACTAAATAGTTTCACAATTGCATATCTCTAATCTCACCTTACTAATATGAGAAAGTTTAGATGGACGACTATTTAGAAGGTATCTTTAGAACGGGATATCGCTAAAATTAGGAACAGATGTAGATAATATAATCTAGACCACATATGTTATTTAACTAGCAGAAGAGTTGCAGAGCTAGTAATAGTGATAAAATAATTAAATTTTAGAACAGATTGTGTAGATAATACGTCATGTAGAAACGCACTCGACGATATCGTGATCTAGTTTGTGCTAGAAGTGAAAAAGTGATCAATTACGGTTCTCCTTGACCGCGAAGCTTGTCTTGATAGTCATTTAAAATTAATTCAACGAGAGTTACAATCACTCCATCATAGTCAATGTAAACATAGATCGTTTGAGATAAAATCACAGACACAGTAATAATTATTAATTCTTTGTTAATAATCTCTTTAAAGTTATGTAGCAAAACGAATAAGGGACTTTGCACGATTTTTGACTATATACGTTTTTTAAGACTTTCAACACTATTGGAAATATAATTCTCATATTTATGTAAAATATTTATTGTCTATTAAACTTATTTACACGAATGCCTAGTTTTATCGGTATCGTTAAAGTGATTATTTAATACATGTATCAATTTCCTCATTTTCATACTAACTGGGTTCGGAATGGTAATAAACATAGACATGTCCATCCTTGTTCTTACGTAACCAAATGTTTCCCAGCCGAACTACTTCGCGAAATGGGTCAATGGAAATAGCTTTACTCTAATAGCTGGCTAATTTAGAGTGATCGTAGTTTACTTAAAATACGTTTGTTTCGATTTGTTATCGCTCGGAAGCGTGACAGTTTTGTAGTTTTTATATTTTTTTCATATGTTAATGTGTTTTATAATAAGTTAATATGTAAAGAAAATATCAATGTGAGAATATTGCATTATCATTGTGTATAGACATAATACACCAATTTTGCAAATTATTTAAAATTTCGTTTTGAATAATCATGCTGAATTATCTATTTTTTTTCGAATGACAAAATGTCGAATGTTTAGGTCCAGTAATCGGCTAAAAAAAGTCAATAACAGATAAAAAATAAATTTATTCAAAAATAATTCGAAGGGCTTTTAAGGAAGTTACACCATAAGGAAACTAAAAAACAAGTTCTTGTCGACAAAAATAAGACGAGTACAGTTTTTGTTGAAACCCCAGGTAGAAGATTTTATGGACTTTTGTTATGGGGTCATTATGTGAGATGCGGTCGCTCAATACAACCATTATTAAGATGTTTTAGTTCCTTTATAATTTAATTTTAAAATCCCTGGAGTTTTTGTAATTCGACAAATTTTGTGTCGGCGCAGGTTTCTCTTACAAACATTGGAATTCCTAAACATAAATTTTAAAGTTCTGTTTCATTAAATCATTCAGCGAGAATAATAAATAAATTAAATCAAATCCATATAGTATTTTAGTTAAACTACTTTAAACGTCACCGTTACACATCCAATAGTTAGCTACTAGACTCGTCTGTACTTATAGATAAACGATCAAACTATACCGACTATGAGTGCCTTATTAAAATACGAGTACCGGTTTCGTCCAGCTACCGTATCGGACTTTGACCCAGAAAATCAACTAGTACCGATCTATTGCATTTACTACTTCTTTAATCATATAGCTTTTTTAAACGAAGAATGTCCTTATTGTGAATTTAAAAAGGAAGAGGTAGTTTACAGTTATTTTAGCTAGATTGTTACCAGATAGGAATAAAGGTTAACGCGCATTTGTCCAATATCGTTCACCAGGTAGTCAAATAGAAGAATATAATAGTTTAATAGGAAGAATGTTTTGGAAGATATGAATAACAATAGTGTTCCATTTTCAAACGGATAAAATATTTTCATTTGTTATCTTGCTTAAAAATTTATGGGTCGTTATTGTTGCAGTTTTTGTTTGAGAGCGTAATACTTAATTGTTCCATTTTAAACAAATGATAATTGTAAGTAGTACTAATTGTATGTTATCAAAATATGTGATAACATTTCTGCGACAATAACTTAAGACCCGTTTTCTATACTAATATTATAAAGAGGAAAGATTTGTATTTTTGTATGTATTCGATTCACGTAAAAACTACTGGGCCGATTTTAAAAATTCTTTCACCGTTAGAAAGGTAATTTATCTGTGAGTAACATAGGCTATGGTTCGTATTAATTTTTAATTTCACGCGGACAAAGTCGCGAGCAACAGCTAGTAAGCAATAAAAACGTCGGCCTCCAAATTTTCAATAACCTCATTATCTATATTTTAACGTAGAAATAGTAATATGGTTTTCATATTATATCCAAAAAAATATGCTCTCGACACATTTTTTGGATTTTTTACATTTTTAATATTAAATCCGTATTCCTACATTAATGGGCTTAACTATTAAAATCCTTCTTCCAAAATAAATCTAAACATACAATGTGGCAATGCTTAATACTTTAATCAGTTTATCTGTCAGTCTGTCTTTCAAAGAGAAAAATGATCCACAATAGAATGCTAGCCATTAGCTATGCCGCTTCACTTCAGAAGAATGTTGATCCGTAAGCTGATTTGGAAATAAATACAGTCGGAGAAACTGGCCGTGTTCCATCTTAAAAGACATTCGTTTGAACATTTTAAAACGAGAGGCGGAACAAAAATACAACACAACTTATAAATGTGTCTGTACGAGAAAAAAGTCGGTTAGTGATACAAGGCTAGTTTCTTGTATTATTATCCCTTCATTTGAACCACTAATTGCAATCTAATTAGTTATTTGTAGGAGTAGCGAATGTCTCGTTGCAATGAACAAACCAATTTTTCCTAAAGTTTAACGTCGCGGATTTCCGCGACTGTACATAGTAAGTACTAGCTGTTCCCGGCTTCATCCGCTTGAAATTATTTTATTTTGTTGTTTATATTTGTCAAATTATCAATTTCAAATGTCAAAATGACATGACATGATAACAAGCCATGGTAATCTTGCTTCCTTGATGTTGGCAGCTTGTAGCTTATGGTCCTTTTCCCACATTAGGCGAAGGCGTTAGGCTTTTTATCCAATTTATTTACATCCTGAGTTTAATAGCGTGAAAATTTATAGCCTGAAGCGTAAAGAATGTGTAGGGGTTTTTGTTAAAGAAAGAACTATTCAAAAATATGCTGTGATTGCTGGCATCTTACGTCACAAAGTAGTGTGTGTTTACACTTTATTATATTAGTATAGAATGGTAAAATTGTAATTTAATTGCATTGTCATTTCCTTTTAATTGTGCACGGGTAACCTATATTTCGGTCATTACTTTTTCACGTGTTTTGACTACTATTGTAATTGTAAACCAAATATCGCATATCTGTTTACATCATATACGAAGTTATGAAGCAAATAATTTATCAAACATTTTGATGATATTACCAAATATTCATTTTATAATGTAATATGGCGTTACCCATTAATAGATGGTTTTGTTCGAGTAGTAATAATTATCACATTACTAGATTATGTACGCGTGGGATTTAATAAGAAACAGAAGTAGCATATGTCTTTCCAGACTATTCTCTACATCAATGCCCAATTACATAAAGATCCATTCAACAGTTTAGGCTTCAAATTTTTGAGTTTAATAATTCAAATTCCATCTAAACTGTCGCATTTATAAGATTAGTAATATCTTAAATACAGTCGTGTCAATTAATTTTGACGTCTGTTTATCTTGTTCATTATACCTACCTTTTCTGGTAAAGGGGGGATGTTCAAGAAGACCTACCTAGAATTTATGTGAAAAATCCTTACACAGTAATTTTTCGTTAAATAACGATTTATATTTGCTCATTTTATTTGAAATGAACATTGAAAACCTTATGCCCTTTGTTCTAAAGGAAATAAAAAAGCAAGTTACGCAAAACAAACTAGTCAGTCGAGATATAGCTATTTTAATATATACGGTCACTGTCGGGGTACCGTTATCTATGTAGTTTGAAACCAGGTACAAATTTTTATCTTCGAAGTAGATAACTTGTTTATAACGACCAGAATATTTCCTTTGATTGTGTAATAGGTATGGTATATTTGCATTTTAAATGCTACAAGTTCATTCCTATGCTTCAAAATATGTTTGTTTTGACTAATTAGTATACATGTGTGGTAATATTAAGAACCTTGACTACGTTTATCAATTTAAACTCTGTGTTGCCATTATAAAATATTTAAACTACCAACGCATTGTTAATTGATAACGTAATAGATAAAAAATAAAGTGTCATTTATTTTCCACTAAAAATACAATTATTCGTATCTTGTTCATATCCGGCATTCGAATTGTTTACTTATTTTAAAGTACACGTATGTTCATGTAATAAAATTATCACAAGCTGAAACTGTAAACGTTAGTTACCACACCCGCAACATACGTATAAAATATATCGTTATCTCACGTTTTTTAAAAAGACTGAAAGAGCTGACGATATGTATTTCAACGAGTGGTTAGACCGTGCAAATCCACGGCAAAGCGATGCACTTTGTATGACGTGTTTACAATACCGTTATCAATAGCGTATTCGCTCTACAATATTGATAACCGGCACTTTTGCGTTGAATATTTAATGCCAATTTTATTTTTTATTAACCGTGATATCAATATCTTTCACAACCAAGCAGAAGCCAGACGTGTAGTGAAAGCTCATATTCGTTTCATCTGTTGAGTGGGAGTTCCGGAAGCCTTAGGAAAGGTGAGGTAAATTTAGTAGAGCAAGGGACGAATAGGAAGGGCAAATATCCTCTTTCTGTTCTTCACCTCCTTTGTGGATAAAAGATAGGTAATGCATCTGCTAACGCAAACGTACTTGGGCATGTTAACAGTCACTTTTTTGCTATAAAAAAAAATGTGTTAACATGATCTCGAAGCTCGATTTATCGGCATTAAATGTGTTAAATTGTTAATGTATGATTCAAAAGACGGTTTAATATTTTTGTTTAATAAGTAAGTACTCGAGCAGTTACCCCAGAGGTCTAGATTTGGTTACAAATTTTTAATTGTCTCGATTTATAACCGCTGATGCTTTTAATTCTGAAATTCTGATATATTTATGAGATGAGAATATTTTTTTCTTCTATATTAATACATCTGTGTACCTTATGTATCCAACCTATTAATTTATGTTGGGTTTATTGCTTTTTAAGGGCATTTGAATTCAAATTACGTTAAAAATATACAATTTTTTGGTCTTTAAATGTCGCATTAAATTAATAACCCTGTTTTCCTTGGACTGTTTGTTACATTTTTTTAAGTGTTTTAAATATCTTTTTAATGGGTTTATGTAAACTTATTCCGTATAATTATTCTTCATATTCTCCATCATCATCTCCCCCACCTTATCCTACTCCCGTAGTGTCGGCGCACCGGGTTTTCGTCCTACAAATAACTATCATACGTCATCTCAGTCATCACTCCCTTCTTGATCATGTCATCCTTCATATTCTTATGGCTAAGAAAGTCATTTCCAATGTAAATAGTCGGTTACTGCCTTGCGTGACATTTAAAGGTACATTTAATACTTAAGTTAATCGCCTCTTGGTTTTGGAATGCACTTGTCAGATATTAAATGTGATTAATGTTTAACCGGTTTTGTTAATTTAGGTACAGCATCTATGAAACCAACGGAACAGCATTTTTAGAAAGTCTTATAAATTGCGCCTTA
>LD700013.1:634644-645187 GCA_003118335.3 Papilio memnon | reverse complement strand
TGATGACTTCGAGTGTTTTGTTTTTCTTTTAATAGTGCGCGGACGAAGTCGCGGGCAACAGCTAGTATAGTAATATAAGGGAATTCGAAATTTCGATTCCTAATTGTTAAATTCAAATAATCACAAAATTTTATACTGTACTAGCTGTTCCTCGTGTCTTCGTCCGCGCCAAAATAATTGACTAAAGTATAACTTATGTTACTCAGTGATAAATTAGCTATTTATTGATGAAAGAATTTTTTAAATCCGCCCACTAGTTTTTGAGTTATTTCAATATACCAAAATACAAATCTTTCCACTTTATAATCTTACTATCTTACTTCTTACTTCTTACTTCTTACTTCTTACTTCTTACTTCTTACTTCTTACTAATCTTACTAATATTATAAATGCGAAAGTTTAGATGGATGGATGGATGGATGGATGGATAGATGGATGTTTGTTAGAGTTTGTAGCCTAAACGGCTGAACGCATCTTGATAAAATTTGGTATAGATGTAGAGGATAGTCTGGAAGAACATATAGGGTACTTGGTTTTGTTTTTTTTTAATACCACGCGATCGGAGTCGCGGGCGAAAGCTAGTATTAGTATAGATAGAAATATATCGGCTGCAATAAATTGAGATATTTATTTTTAGAGATGCAGCTGTAACGTCTAGCTTAGATGGTCCTTATTTCCTTGTAATAACTTGTTTGTCTGGCATTATTGAAATTTGTGCTTCAAAGTCCCTGAAACCTCAAAACGAATATTACGTATAAATGGTTTTCCTCCTTTATTTCGCAGTATTAAACCGCGTGATTTGTATGTTCAAAACGACCGACGTCATGGCGCCGAGTTCAGTAGCCCCTTTAATTAATATGGAAGGTCTCGTCAGTCCGGTTGTTTTTGTGCTGCCAACACTATCGTAAAGGATGGCAAAATAAGAAATGATGTAATTGAACTAAGTACTTGTATTACATGAGTTTTTTTTAAATAAATATTTGCAGTGGCATTTTTGACTTATTTTGAAAAATCGAGATGACTCAAAAATGGTTAAGTTTTGTACAATGCGTATAGGAGTCAAAATTATCACAAATGTAATAGAGGGGATCTATTACCTCCTAACGGGAATACCTCTAAGTACCAATAACCCTGTATATGAGTATCAAAGTTCAAGTGTCATTGATGAACTAGTTTGTTACTAAAATTTATTACCGTATAATGATTACGAACAAAGATAATATTTACAACATTTCTAGGTATTTCTTGTTTTAATTGTACAATCTAGTCCATCAGAACGCAATATAGAAGTAGCAGATATTCTAGATGTTGATTCAGATATTTACAAAGAACAGATTTACATAGTTTTACATACATCTATCTACTATTTATTCTAAAACATTTCATTTTTTATTGATCAGCGCCACCTGGTGTCAAAAACAGAATATCGTAACAATGAACTGTCTTATCATCAAAAATATAATCAACCTTTTTCGCAACACGCGTGGTATTGCTGTTTGAGATAAGAGCATCCGCTATCAGTCGGCCGTGGATAATGTAGTCAGATGGTCTATTTTATAGTTGTGTAAGTTAACTATCGAACATGTTGGTGAACGGCGATCGTATTCCTTACCAGTGTCCCGTGGTCGGTAACTACGAGGATATGCAATGGATGGGACAGTGCCCTATGGCAAGTCAGTGGTCGAAACCGGACACCATGTGTAGTTACGTGTACGGTTATAACGAACCTTACTTTAAGTTACCTAACCAGCGTATTAACGATTATGCGTGTGATTATGTACACCAATATTATGGTGGTCAAGTGCAAGCAGTGTACCCACCACAGACTTTGAATTTACCCTGTCAGGGGCAGCAATGGGACTACAGTACGATGTGTTACGATGTGGACGGACAACCCTGTCAGTATACAAATGTTGTTGATCTGGAGGATTTTATGTAAGTGTACACATAGATTTTATGTCCAACAAAAATCTCTCACATTCTCTTTGAAAACAGAGACCAACAAGTGTCAATATAATTTTCACTGCAGCTAAACCAATTGTTACTTTCTTACTAATGTTTAGATGGATCGTGGTATAAATGTATGTCACTAAACTTTGATCTGGTATAGAAGTATATAAGTACTGAAAACTGAACTAAACTCTACGCAGACGAAGTCGTTTTAGTGTAATTATTAAATGTACTAATACACGTTTTGATAACATAATTGAAATAAAATCGATAATCCAATCGACCTCAGATGCCCTTAAAATAGTAATCAGTCAAAATGAGGAAGTTTAATCTTAATAATTCTAAATAGCACCAAAGACCGAATTTCAAATTTTGTAGTAAAAGATGGCAATCGAGCAAGCGCCTACTTGGATTCGTTAAAAGAGCGAAGTGACCGTTGCCATAAACATCTGCGTTCGCTCTTATGCTTATTTTAATCGGCAGGGGAGGCGAAGCACAGAAAGGATATTTTTCCTTCCTACGCGCCATTTTGCGCTAAAATCCACATCTCCTTCAAATCCATTGTTATAAGGAATAAAAAAAGTGTGGGAAGAGGAAGATAATAGAAATCAGTCCTACGATGTATCGTTGTATGTATACAATCATCAGACGAAATACGGAAGTGCTACCACTTAAAACCTGTCTTTTGTGTTGTTTTAAACATAATAATATTTGCACTGCTCGTTTTTTTTAATTATTTATTTAGTATTTAACAACCCATTTTTTACTGATGAACGCAGAATGCAGCCGTAGCAAGTAAAATCACGAGATACAGCTAGTTAAATTCGTAGAAAAAGTCGTAATAATAAGACGTTTGTTAAGTACACAGCATCTTAAAACGTTAAGTTAAAGTAGCTATATTTGATTACATTAGTATTAAATTTAACGCTTCGCTGACGCAAAACGATGTTGTGCGCGTAAAATATACGAAAACAGTATTTATAAAGACTTTATTCTTGAACCCATTTTATAACTTGCATATTTATCATTCATTCAATTATTTTCCAAGGTTTAAAAAAATTATGATAGCGGAAAAAAAATGTGTACGCACTTTTTTATTGGATTAATTAAGATAAGGTCATTAATTTTTATCTTTACTTGTTTGCCGGACTGTACTTGTATGCTTTGATGAGACATCCGCGGTTTCACAGCTTATTTAGGTTTAGTAGGCAAAAGCGTTTCTACTCGTAATAACAAACACTACCTGCATTGGTACTTTGCAGTTGAATTGTAAACGTTTTCTGGGAATACGGGAGGGAACGGGAACTCTGTAATGATGTAGTATAGTATTCGATATTGAATGGTTAATAAATTGACTTGGCCCCGGTCGCTTTTATCTAAACGTGACTATATTATCAGACATACTGTTATGAAAATATTACTTTATCAATAATCTTTGCACGGTAGCTATATGTATGAGATAAATCTAAAAGACATGATACATAAAGACGCACCCAAATAAGGACAGATAAAATTGGGCTTTTATGGTAAGCTAAGCACTTTACATATCTACCTGTCATATCTACCTTGATGCACGGTGTACAACTAAATATAGAAAATACTAGTGAACCGCATCAGATTCGCTTGGCAAAGTATAGGCGTATATATTTTCTGTCATATCCATACCCTTACCCTTGATATAAAATATACCTAACTAGTTTTCGCTTGTGACTACGTCCGCGTGGAATTAAAGAAAAACAAAAGTAGCCTGTTTTCTTCCAAATTATCCTCTAACATCTATGCCAAATTTTATCCAGATCCGTTTAGGCTACAAACTCTCAAACATCCATCCATCTAAACTTTCGCATTTATAATATTAGTAAGATGTTAATCAGATCTGTTTAGCCGATCTGCGGTTTACTATATCAGTAAACTCTGTATACATACTCGTTGTATGGCTTTATGTTTGTCGCGAGAAAAAGTAATAGATATTAATCTCAATTGCCACAATGTACGATGAGAATTTTTTATTATTTGTGTGATAATTTTTGTCTATTCATCAACACGGTGTAATTTTTTTTGAATCTCTTTGTTATCTAATAATTTGCTGTTAACATTTGAAGTTGTGGTGCAAAAATTGTATATAATAGTTGTGATGTTTCCATGAGTATTTTATCTTAAGACTATTTTATCCTTGATTTCCCTTAGACTTCAACTGACACAGGCAATGAAGATAAATTTGATTCTAACTCGCGAATGATTACAATCTCTTGTCACTATGTGATTTATCTTTGATCATGTTACAACAATGTTGTTATTACGAAATGAAGATTATAAAGCATTCGATAGCACTCTGACTATGCGTCTACCATGTTACACTTGAAGACACAATGATTTTTAATGGTTCTTTATTTTAATAAAATTACTTGATTGGAATTTTGTCTAATGTGTGCAACATAAAACACAATTCTGGCAAAATCTATTAACTTATCTGTTAAGCTCTAGACTAAAAACCTGTGTCAGAAAATAAAAGCCTAGTCTTTGCAGGCATCAATAATTAAATTACCACATTACTTTGTTATATGACAGTCAATTAACGGATGGATCTTGTCTCATGCAGATAGACCACACATCGTTTTTCTTTTTCCATCATGTTCTTCACATTCTCTTAATTGTTTTATGCATCTTTTCATTAATTATTTGGACCTTTGCCAGCCCCGAGTTTATCAGCTGATCGGGACCACGTGAGGTTTCCAGTAACCTTGTGTTTAACAGCACTTGACTGTGTTTTATTTCTGTAGTCTGGGAAGTATTTCTATTCACAGTTGCGTGAGTCATACAAAATACAAAATATTGTGGGAATACCATCGTCAACCGCTTCCTTAAATGTCTGTTTTGGATGGCATTAAAGTTATTCTTTCGTAATGCGTAGAAGTTTGATAACTTCGTACAGTATCTACAGTATGAATAAATCTTTAATTCTTGTGATTCTCGTACAATATGAGTTACAGCTAATACTATCAAAGGTACACACAACTCTCTCGTACTCAGAACTGTGTTCGTTCTTGTTCAAGCAATTTCCAATCCACCCTCTCTTGTGCCATCCTCGATACCTCCTGATACTACACGACGCCCACTATCTTTTTAAAAATTTGTGCATATTAGTTGTGTCATATAATATGCCCCCAACACCTTATCTGTTCTGTAATATTTTTAGTATTGATTATTTTACTTTAGTACTTCCTGATTTGTAACCTTTTCCAATCAACTGGTCTGTCCCATTACCGACACAATATCTCAAACGTCAAACTTTCTCTGCCCTTTTGTGTCCAAGACTTTTATTCGTTCTAATGAGGAAAAATACACTTTAAGGAACTTAATTAGGCTTGTTATTTTAATAATGATAATCGTTTATTTACAAAGAATAAGAAATAAGTTTTATGTATGTGCATACAATACTGATAACCTCGCTACTTCGGCGCGACTTAATGATAACTTAAGTATTACGTTATCGTCTCCAGTTAATTGGTATGTGTGTATATTGAATATAATATGTTTGTTACAAACTCGTATGTTATATAAGCATGCTCCTGTAATGTAGAATTGGTAGAAAAAGATTAATTACTACTCCTTACTGTATATAGTATGAGGTGCAGGATATATTTAACGGAAGAGGAGGGGACACATAGGAAGGCGAGATATCCCCTTTCTGTTCGTCCCCTCCGTCAATTAAAGGTACCGACGAATTATATTTAAAGTTCTGTAGCTTAATTTATCTATACCAAAATTAATATCCCCGTTTTATAAACAGGTTGGTTTTCTATTACAAAGTCAAAAGTTCTTTGACAAAATAAATTCATCTCATATTGATTCTCTTTGCGACTCGGCTTTATGTTGATAGTTTTGAAAAATATAGACCGTCAAAGACATCTCTGATATCCTTGTTTGACTATACTTACATTATACTTAATTTGGTTGTGAACTTTGAACATGCAATTGGTGTACCTTTTCAATAAATAAATAAATAAATAGATAAATAAAGAAGTAAATAAATACTTTGTTTAATTTTACTTTCCTCGTATTACACTTTATCATGAGGCTATTTACTTTGTTGTTGTTCACATTTTTTTTTCTTTTTTAATACTAGTCCTCCTCCGACATAGATAGGTCAGAGTCCTTGTTTGCCTCCAGGTCTTTCTTCTTGATCCAAATGTGTTTTTATATTTTATTTGAATTTTTGTTCAAATAATTTGTGTATAGTTTCTACGAACATGTCGAAATTCTATTAATAATGTAGAAATTTGACTGACTACAATTAACGGAACTCTACAGGCGATATTATATTTCGAACCACTGTCCGAATCGGTCACTATCAATGATAACGTCAATGATAAGTTATCATACAAAGTGAAAATGTTATTGGATCGTTCTGATTGGGATTTGTTTTTAGGCTAAAAATTCTAGAAGTCATGTAGACATACCAACTATGAAGTCTCATACACGAAACGCCTTTACTACAACATTGTTTGTTTCAGTTTATTGAATGATTTGCCCGCGTGAAATTAAAAAATATAGCCTATGTTACTGACAGATAAATTACCTTTCTACCGGTGAAGGAATTTTTAAAATTGGCCCCGTAGTTTTTGAGTCATTTCAATACATACAAAAATACAAATCTTTCCTCTTTATACTAGTACTAGCTGTTGCTCGCGAATTCGTCCGCGTGAAAACTGTAAAACATAGCCTATGTTACTCACGGATAAATTACCTTTCTAATGGTGAAAGAATTATTATAATCGGCCCAGTAGTTTTTGAGTTATTTCTATACATACAAAAATACAAATCTTTCCTCTTTATAATATTAGTATAGATAGTAAATAGTATAGATAATGTGGGGGGTGACAAAACCACTTATATATCTACATCTATATCTATCTGTATCTATACTGCCATACTGATACAATAAAGGGTAAACACACCTCTTAGTTATGTGGGATGTCAACAATCACAGTGTATTTTAGAATAATTATTTTTTTTAATAAAAACCCTACACTTACGATACGCTTTACGCTATGTATTTTGACCCTATTAAATTTAGGGTGTAAATAATTTGGAAAAAACCGTCATCCGGGAAAGGGACAATAACTACAAGCAAATAATTAAAGAAACAAGGTTACCATGGTAACGGTAATTGTTATCCAATGCGCAAGGCCTTAGTTGTCATTTGAGTATTTGTAATAGAAAATTTCACAAATGGTACAGTTAAATAATTTTTTTTAATCATTTCATGCGAATGAAGCCGCACGGGAACAGCTAGTATTTTATATTAGACCAAGGCAGAATCTTCCAATTGGTCTACACAGTGGCGACAACGAACCTTTGTCTAATGAATATTAGGCATCTGGTCCTAACTACGCATAAGACCAAGAGGTCACTAATCAAATTATATTTGTGTCAGACGACAAATAGATTAATTAAGTGTTAATGGATTTATAATAACATTCGTAGCAAAACATAGAGTTAACGATTGAGGAAAACAAATGAATCCGGTTTAGTACTTGCTCGTATGTAGGGCTACAAACGTTTATTAAACGTAGACCCGAACACTAGCGGTTAAAAAACGACGTCTACCCTTTATACGGCATTTCCATACATCCGAGGAAAAGAGATGTATTTCTTAATAGATGATAAGAAATGTAATTTTTTTATTGGATAGGTTTATTTAGTTACTTTTTCACACCACACACTATTCACCTAAGACATAGGTATATCAATATGCACCATGCAAACTTGAATTCGGATCAAAACCAAAGAGGTGGCAGCCCTAATATTAAGTAGGAAGGAAATGTACTAGACCTATAGATATAACTATTAAAATGTACTTAAATCATACTTCATACTAATCATACTAATATTATAAATGTGAAAGTTTAGATGGATGGATGGATGGATGGATGTTTGTTGGAGTTTGTAGCCGAAACGGCTGGACGGATTTCGATTAAATTTGTTAAAGATGTAGAGGATAGTCTGGAAGAACATATAGGCTACTTATTTTTGTTTTTTTTTTTTTAATTTCAACGCGGACGGAGTCGCGGGCGAAAGCTAGTTAATACATAAATCCTTGTGTTGTACAGAGTTTTATTTATGTATGCAATAGTAAATTACTTGTATGATTGATATAATCGTAGGAATATTTACAATGTCCTATTACGGATACGAAATGACTGTCTGTAGTGATTGAGCGTGACCGTAATTTCTGATTTTATACTGAACTTTATAAGGTCTCTAAATCTTGTCATAAAAAAAACTAAAGATCCAGTACTTCTATCACCCATATTAGGTTCTGCATTTTAAATTAAAATATGTAAAGATAAAAAAACACTGGTAGAGGTAGGCCTAGGAAGAGACAGATGTATTGTGTGAAAGATGGTATGATTAAGAAGGGACGACTGAGATGACGGAAGATATGGAGCACCAAAACATGACGCGCCGACCCACATAAGAACAGGGAGATGATGTAGAGATGAAAATTAGACTTTTATAACGCATTTATTCCTTAAATTTTCTAGAATGGTTGCTGATTCTGCAATTCTTTCCAACATATTAAACGATTGATGATAAAAATATAAGTTAATTGATACTAAACTTATCCTGCGATCTAAAACCAAGGCTATCGCAATCGTTAATCAAATATTACACTACCAAAAGTGAAACCATGTCCTTCTATGTAAATGATTGCGTCATCAGTTATACCGATTTGTCGATACAAAATGCTTTCCAAATTTAAATTCAATACACATTTGTAAACCCCCATTCGAACGGGCGTTCTTATAACGTTAGTTAAAAAATGCAATTTCATATATCTGTGCATTCAGCAGCGCTTTTAAAGATCGACGCTGATCAAACGAAACAAGAGTGTTTTTAAAACGGTCGTCGCTCGAGAACAGCCAACACTAAATTAAAACGCAAATGGGGGCTAAATGTGGTTTTTCACTGCATGATCAGTACGAAATAATTTGTTATCTTACTTATTTCAAAGGGGATGTGAGGGATGACATATGCGTGTTAGAATTTCCTTCCAAAAACATATAAAAACATGACATTTTTCTCATCCTTATTCTCCTCCTATGTCCATCTCCAAGGATATTGAATTAGGAAGTTAAGTTTACAGGTATTTTGTAATTACATTAGTTGTTATCCACATCCTTAAGTATATATTATATTGTTAGCGATATTTTATTAGCAAACGAGGTCAGAATGTGTGCGGGAGAGAAGCTGGCGGTAGCTATCAATAACGAACGGACATACAAATTGGCGGGCGCGCGTCACACCTCCTTCAATTGTTGGATGGGAACGCTATTAATTTTGCAATCATCGTCAATTGTTGAGCTCGACCGTGCACATACATAGAAATTGTCTACTATCCTGCACCTGAACATCACCTTTTTAGTATTGTTGACACATACAATGCATTTAATTTTAATTTTACACGACCTGGCCTTAATCTTTCATTAATTTATTTCTATCTCTTTGTATTAGTTTGTTTCACATACAATTTTCTAATCACATAAGATATTTCGAGATTCCTAAGCAACCTTAAACACCAATTTACTAATACATTTTTCTTTAGCTGTTGGATTTTTTTGGTGTAACGTTTTTCAACTTTTTTCTCAAATTCCACGAGGAAACTGCGATCAATTGAATTTAATTCGCATCCCATTTATTGTGCTAAGATTCCTAGAAGCGTTATCATAAACTAAGAACTACGCAGATATTTCTCTATTATTCCATTATCTTACTTTCTCTAAAATGTCTATTAGTATATGTATGCTAATTTTATTGAGTGGCCATTTGTTTTGTTGATTTTGTGTATGCTTTTAGTTTTTATTTGCATCTGCTTAATTCGGTAATACAAGTTTTGTAGATTTTATACCCATATTTATCTAGACGGAAATTAAAAAAACCTAATAAGTAGCTTATCTGTTCTTCTAGACTATGTTGAATACGCCTTTTATCAAGACCCGTTATGCCGTTCTGGAGAAAGATACCTTCTAACAAACATCCATCCATACAAACATTGTTAGTAGAAATAGAAATATTAGTAAATGTTAAGAAATATCTGAAACTTATTGTAACATAGAAGTAGAAGTCTAAATACAGTTTTCACGCAAAACAAATTTTACAAGTTTATTAGCGAAGCAGTCCCGAGTGAATGACTGCAAATTACATTGGTTACTCGATCGTAACTAGTTTTTACTCTACGTTCGGAAAGTGGGATGGATGTTCGATAAATTTTTCCTCAGTGCGTTGCATTCGTTGACTACTGCCGTCCTTATCTACGGCACCGAAATTCATTTTTAACGTTCTAAATAACCGTGGATGTCTACTGCTAAAACACCAGTACGAACATATTGACATCCCTTTCTTTTATCTTAAAATAACTGAGATAATATGTTTAACTGTAAGTTTAAACGTGTTTTACAGCAATGGAAATGTACGGTGACGGAATTAACGCATTGAAAATTTTTGATATTATAAATATTTAAAACTAGCTGTTCCTGTGCGGTTTTATCCGCGTGAAATTATAAAAACTTTATTTTATTGTTCACATTTG
>LD700013.1:616389-626980 GCA_003118335.3 Papilio memnon | reverse complement strand
GGAAAGGTTACCATTGTATGGATATAATAAAGAAAATGTCAAAAGTACATGAGTTAAACAAATGATGCTCTTCTTAATAGCAGTTTCAACAGCTGTTAAATTAAAACTCTTCATTAGATAATTTTTAATTTTCCTTCTTTACTTTAATTAATTCTTATAATGTTTTACTTACCTGATGTTATCTATTGAATAGTGGTTAAAATATTTACGATTAACAATAAGCTTATTACAGTCTTTTTTCCTTAATAACTAGCATTTTATTGTGAAATGTTAATTCACAATAATCTAAGATTTATTTTGACCCTCTATGGTTAACTGTTCTTATTTAATGCCCTAATTACATAATGTTTTTATATTTTTTGTTCATTGTTTTAAAATCATATTAATAAAACTTTATTTAAAGTTAATTACATTGTAAATAAATCCGACACGATCTAACAAACATAACTTCGTTAGTTCCTCCTGTTACACCTGAACTTCAGTAATTATTTGCCACTTAAAAGTATGTCCCATTCTTCAAGTAACAAAGTTTCTGAAAAATCGAGGAAGATATTTCCCACATACACAAATCGAAGTATTTTTAGATTTGGATGGTAGAATGATAATATTATGGTAAACTAGATTTCGCCCGCTACTCCGTCCGCGTGGAATTAAATAAAACAAAAGTGAGTAGCCTATGTATTCTTCCAGACTATCCTCTATATCTATGCCAAATATCTTCGGGATCCGTTCAGCCGTTTAGGCTACAATTCTAACAAACATCCATCCAAACTTTCACATTTATAATATTAGTATGATTTTAACAAATTAGTGCGTCATTATTACGTAACGAAACAGTTTTCGAGGAGGTAAAGAATGAGATTTATTAATATTGTCCTGTCATTGCCATCTGGGATTATATTTCTACTGTGACGTGTTTCATACAAAACATGTTATTCTTCAATTCATCTTATACTGAGTTGCTAAAGTTTTAATTTTATCGTTACCTACTGAAGAATTATTGTTAAGTTAACCTAAGTTTCAACGGAGTAAAACTCAAGTAGTTCGAAAACGCATTTCATTAAGTTATTGAACCAAAACACTAAGGAATGGTTTAATGTAGCTGAGAAACCGGCTATTAATTAATAATTTTACCTCTAAAAAACCCATCTGGTATAGACTGGGTTATGACTCGATTTATCAGCCTATATTTATGAAGCCATTAAAATTTATACGAAAGACATAAATATCTTTACTTAGTCACGACTTAAATGCACATTTAAACAACTGTATCTTTGTACACTGACATAGTTGCTTTGGGTTTTTATTGCAATTAAATATAATAACAAGTATTGTTTGACATCTGATTTGTTTTGTTTCTGATCGGGATTTTATCCCATCATATTCTTTTGGTGCCATCTCCTAACGAAGGTTGGCAATGATGTTGGCAAATTGAACTATAGCCACAGCAGCTAGAAGTATTGAACGCGTATTGACGATTTTTAAACCAATATGTTCTCCTTCCTGGACTTTGTTTACCTAGTATCTACATCATATAGCAACATCTATGTTTAACCCCTAATCATACTAATATTATACTCGTAAATACGAAAGTTTAGATGGATGGATGAATGTTTGTTATAATAGAGTTTGTAGCCTAAACGGCTGAACGGATTTTGATGAAATTTGGTATAGATAGTAGATAGATAGTCTGGAAGAACATAAAGGCTACTCACTTTTGTTTTTAATATCACGCGGACGGAGTCGCGGGCGAAAGCTAGTAAATCATAGTTTTAAGTAACTAATAATGTTGACCCGAAGATATGCACACTGCATAGCTTATTCGCTGTTGCATGACAATAATATGTATTAGCACAAGGATTTATTTTCGAATACAATTGGATTGGGTTTTCCTTGAGACTTGAGCGACCGCAAACCGTCTACATTAGAAACTTTGGCACGCTTCGCCTTTGCCCGACGAATTGTTGATTATGTTAAGCTGTTTTGACTAACATTTGGAACTGATTTACGATTTAAATTGATTGAAGATATCAACTTTAGAACACACTAAAATTTAGAAGGAAGTATTTGTAATGCGTATCATCCCGATTTCTGAAGATTTTTTCAATGGGCTAAATTAATTGCAAAAACATTTAATTTCGTACTTATTTTGTATAATTTTCTTTTTATATTAGACTTACATAGTTCACTAATTATTTGCACGTGTGTATCTTTTTTCCTTTTTCTATTAAATTTTCCCATTAATGTAATCATATATGTATTTCCCTAGAATAATATTGACACGTAGTCTTCCGAAATGACATCATTTTATTCAAGTTGTACTCTATTATTGCTGAAATTGCAAACTGCAATAAAAAATTACCTTTCGATAATGATAATTTTAAATTTAAGTTATTTTCTGCTATTTGCGGGGCTATGTTACAAAATAAATTAGGAATCCAATGATGTAGAATTAATTTAAAAAAAAACAATTAAAAGACGATCAAACATTTTATCATTTTCAGTGCCGCAAGGCAACACGGAGCCGCCAAAACTGCAAAGTCCGAAAGGCCTAGAAGAAATCCAATCGGAGTTATCATACATGCAGGCGCTTGACGGCTTTGTTCTGGTGCTGTCTCAACAGGGAGACGTCGTCTACTGCAGCGAGAACATCGCTGAACATCTTGGAGTATCACAGGTAAGATTGAAGTCTGATATAAACACTACTTAATTCTCCTACGTGACGTAATCCGCCAATAAGGAATTTTGCTAGCTCCAACAGAGCGATTGAAGGTGGCTAACAAATCGAGTTTAGTTCTGAAGATCGGGTCACCGAAACATAACTAATTGTGTTGTACTTGTACTCAAAGTCATGGTCACCAAGGAAGTTCTTTAAGTGTAGATTAAATAAAGGAAACCGGCATCAATTGCTCAAGTAACAAATAACAAATTTCCCAGTTAAGTTTAACAACAATTAGTTAATTGTCTTTGATATCACTTACAATTTGAAAAATATATGAACACTAATTTTTATTTATACAAACCTAACTTTTTGCCGCGTCTCCGTCTACGTGGTGTTAAAAAGAAACAAAAGTAAGTAGCCTATGTGTCCTTCTAGACTATGTCCGGAATCTATGCCAAATTTCATCGAGATCCGTTCAGCAGTTTAGGCTACAATATCTAACAAACATTCATCCATGTGAACTTTCGCGTTTATAATATCAGTTAGAAACACAAAAACAGGTGGTTATAACCTTAGTAACATTTATCTATAAATTGTTGCTATGTGTTTTAAATTTGCAAATAACGTTATAAAATGTTTTCCAAAAAAAATTCCAATGTACAATTGATGAAATGTATCTTTGATTTCTGACATTCAACATAATGATTATGAAGTATGTGTCATTTTGTACAAATTATCGGATACATTGTTGAACGGATCGTAGAAAGTTCGATAAGATTATGTATTCAAAAATACAAATATTATACGTGGGGGTGGGCCCACGATCTTTATAAAGACAAAAGAAACATAACGAAAACAATAAATAACGAAAAGAACTAATTAAACAACAACAGACACAACAATATTTTTTTAGTAAAGTGGCTAACGAACATGCTCGCCCTTCATTTCGCTAAAAGAGCGACCGCTGTCCACAGAATTTTCACTAACATGTTGATACGTTGTTCTTAAATGAACAGAGGACGTACAGAAAAGTGTATTTCCCCTTCCTATACGTCCCGTTCCATACCCAATCTACTTCCTCTTCAAATCCTATCCTTATTAGGATTGGATGGCTCAGATCCACACTCTATTTTATATCTGTTGGGTTACTTTTCTGTCCTGGTATGTTATGTAAGACTTGCAAAGCGCATAACATGAATATTTTCCAACGTATAGAAAATACAGAATTAGCATGCAACCAAAATAAACTGAACCGAAATGTTTTCTAAACAAGCCGTTACAAAACGATCTGAAGCGTTCAACAATGTTTTACGTTTAACAGGTGTCGATATAAAATTAGTTTTCCAAATTTAAAAATTATTGAAATAAGTTCGATATTTGAAAACTCTTCTTTCACACAGCTCAAACGTCTGTTAAAGTCCCATCTCAGGTTGAGTTACAAACATACGGTTCTCACACGGTTACTTCAGTAGCCTTTAATGCTAATTGCTCTTACTAACTATCTTAACATACTCTCTTAGTAAACGTTAAGCCCCTCCCTTAAAGTCCGACAGCGCATCTGCAGTTGGCGTTGCGGATGTTCATGGGTGTCGGATCAATTAATATCAAGCGATCCGCTGCTCGTTGGCCCGCTTTTCCTATAAAAAAAAATAAAGTTATTACCTACATATAAAGAATATTAACAAAAAATGTAAATGAATTTACAATTTGTAGTTCACAACGGTTTCCGTTGACAGGTTTTTCCCGTTGTTTTTTTTAAATAAATTATATAACATCCGACACCACTAAGGTTATAGAGCGCAAACAATTTACATTTCAAGGTTATTTTTATAATCAATTGATTGCTGAACACTTTCTTTTTAAGCCTTGAATGAAGTACATAGCAAGTATAAAAAATTAAAAACTTTACCTTGATAAATTATTACGTCGTTAATAAGTATCTCTGTCTATTCCAGATGGAAATAATGGGTCAGAGTGTGTTCGAGTTGAGCCATCCATGTGACCACGAGGAGATGCGTGAGGCACTGCGCAGCGGGGCCGGCCGGCGGGACATGCTGCTGCGCCTTAAGTGCACACTAACCAGCAAGGGCAGGAGCGTGCATCTCAAGTCTGCGTCTTATAAGGTACAAAGAATCATCACTCTAATACATATTGGTCATGACTTATGTTTCTCTGTAGTTGTTATCTACGTTCTGCTACGCTCCCCATCATGCCATCAACCATAATTTATACTGATATTATAAAAAGGAAATATTTGATTGTTTGTTGGTTTGTTTGCATTCGGCTCCGAAACTACTGAATCGATCGAAATTTCTTTCGCTATTAGTAAGCTTTTATCACTGAGTAATATAGACTATATTTTACGTCAACGGAAAGGATGTGGATATGACAGAAGATATGAGACGTACATTCTTTGCCAGGCAAAGTTGGGGCAAATCGTTAGTTATGTGTTAAAATCTTGAAAATGTGCTATATCATGTACAGACAAATTAAATATGTAGGTTTCGGTCGCGACATCGCCGCGTGGAATAAAAAAAAACAAAAACCAAGTAGCCTATGTGTTCTTCCAAACTATCCTCTACATCTATGCGAAATTTCATCTAGATCTCAGCAGTTTAGGCCGCAAACAACAAACAGTTTAACAGTGGTAGAGCCCGCTTAAACATCTTAGCACGAATGGGTCGGCTCGCCCGGTGCAATACCACGACCATACAGAAGACAGGCGTGAAGCGGAAGCAATTCCGCTTTTCGTCTGATGAGTGTGGTGCCGGAGGCCCAATTTTAGTCTCTTTCCCGTTCCACCCTTTTCTTATAAGGAAAGGATTGGATGGGAAAGTGGATTTGTCGATGGAGGAGACGCATAGGAAGAGAAAATATCCTCTTTGTGTGCGTCTCCTCCTCCGTCGATTTAGGGTAGGCAACACATCTGCAATTGCGGATGTCTATGGGCAGCGGTGCTTCGCCATTTCGGAGGATTTAGGTGGCCGCTTGCTCGTTTGCCACCTTATTGTATAAAAAAAAAAAAACATCTATCCACCTATTTTAACATTCGCATTTATGATATTAGTAAGATTGTGACATGACATTTCTGTAAAGATGCTATATTGTCGTTATTAAATAAAAAAAATATTCTACCGTTCTGTTACATTGACGTCATTTTAACTAGGTCTCGATTATATTTATTGTTGTAGAAATAATTTGTTTTCAAAGCTAGGTTATTTCCAAATATCTGAGTAATCGATATCCTATACAATTTGTAATATCTAACGCAACGTTTTAATGTGCAATATTTGCATAAATATATGAAATCAGTTAGCTAAAGAGTTACGGTAAAAGGTAAAGAACCGTATGCTTCAAGAAATTGCGTTAGTGTTGACTAGCAGCTTTTCTACTTAAATGTTTTAATTATTACCTGGAACCTATACTAATGTTGTCTTAACGACGTTAGTTTCCAAGAGCAAATAATCTATCTATACAAATAATTTGAGTGTCTGTTTGTAATATTAAAAGAAAAATTCCAGATTTCGGAAAGATGATGAATTTGCATTGCCGATAACGAAAATCGCATTTAATTTTTATTTTGTCTGTCTGTCCGCAAGCCGCATTTGTTCCGGGCAATCTCCGAAACGGCTTGGCCGATTTCGACCGGACTTTTACTGAACTGTAGCTGACATAGACGGGCATATTATAGGCTACTTTTTATCTCAATATTGCATCGACGAAGTCGCGGGCAACAGCTAGTTTTTAGATATTTTACAAGAGTTTTATTTAGGGAAAACCTATTCAATACGACTAAATATATGTATTAATACATTTTATGATTTTGTGTAATGTGATAAGGATATAATAATTTCCCCGTAAATTTAATTAGACTTCATGTAAATTATTCTGTGATCAACAAAACATATGTTCAATGTTGAACGTAGAATTATAACCCATTCTGTTATGAAATTCAAGAAATGAATTTACTTAATACTAGCTGTTGCTCACGACTTTGCCCGCGTGAAATTAAAAAATGTCGCCTATGTTACTCACAGATAAATTACCTTTCTGACGGTGAAAGAATTTTTGAAATTGGCCCAGTAGTTTTTGAGTTATTTCAATACATACAAAATTGCAAATCTTTCCTCTTTATAATATTAGTATACAAGTATAGATAAGCAAAAAAAGTTCTTAAATTAATCCAATCTTACTAATTAATAAGAAAATGCGGAAGTTTTGGATGGATGTTTATTACTATAAATGTCAAAATCGGAACGAAACTCGATGGCACAGATGTAGAACATAATCTGGAAGAAAGGCATTTACTAAGTTTTGTTTTTAATTCCGCGTGGACGAAGTCGCGGTCAAATAATAGTTTAAATATTAGTGTTGATCGCTATTTGTACTCTTATCTGTTTTTGTATATTTCTTGATAATAGTCAAATCAACTTTAAACTGATTTCATACTATGAAATACGTTTAACACCTATAGTTTTTTTTTATATTTTTTTCTGTATAAATATTCTGTCAGTGTACAGTACAAAATCTTATCAAAATTAAGCAATGATAAAACTAATCTGTATGTGCTTTGTCTAGGTAAATAAACTATTCTAAATAATATAAAAAATGTTTATTACACTTCCTAATTATAGTAGCAAGCACAAATACAATTTATGTGTTAACATTGACGCCGCTTGTTTAGTCGCTCCTGTCATCTTCCTTAATTATTGTACCCCAAATTAAATAATTACATAATACGAATAAATGGGTAAAATCTCTATATTTTTGGTTGATTTTTACACGGGAATATTACTGTATAAAAATCGGAAATTAGAAATTATTTCGAATGGCATGTACAATATCTATCAGTGTGTCAAAATGCTTTGTAATGAATAAAACAGCGCAACACGTAGCACGCCGCTATATTTTTTTGCTATGAAAGTGGATTTGCCAGGCGAGTTGGTAGCACTCAATGTATTAAACGCGATCTCCCTTCACATAATCACTTTTTATCATTGTTTTTTGGCGCTACGTTTTTTAATAATATCTTTTTAATTCATTGTATATTTTAAACAAATATAACAAGTACGTTGAGAGAGCGCTGTTATCAAAGTTTGAAAATATAGTATACCTATTGGGGCATAGAAAACGATAAAGAAAAAGTCCAAAACTAGTGTTAAACCCCACACCTTCCGCACCCGGAGCGCGCTATAGGAATCACGCCCCGGCTGCTGGTAGCGCTAAAACTGGCACTGACTAACTTATTGTGTTCCCCAGGTCATCCATCTCACCGGTCACATGCTGTCTCCGTCTAAAGACGATTCGGAACAAAAACCTGGAGATAAGAAGGACTCCGACGATAAGCAAAGCAAGAACGGTGCTTTAGTGGCGGTGGGCAGACCCATCCCGCACCCAGCCAATATCGAGATCCCGCTGGACTCAACTACGTTCTTGTCCAAACACAGCTTGGATATGAAGTTCTCGTATACCGATGAAGGGTAAGTTAGTTACTATCTTTTATGATAGAAATTCGTCTGTTTTTACGCAATAAATTAATAAATTAGTGAACTTACTACTACTACAGTCTATCATAAAAACATGATTTACAGGGAAACGTTAGACGTCCTATAAATCTTTATTTTTTAACTAAGAAATAAGGTGTTACGAAATTGTTACATTGCAACATTTTATTTCTCTCAAAATAGATATATTTTTATAGAATTCCGCTAAAAGATGGCGCTTTAAACAATTCTTAATGTGTATAAAGAAGCAAAATTTAGGTGTCACTTTAAACAGTGTGTTACGACCTTTTGAATGACTCACAGGCTGTAGTTGTGTTATATCAACAAAAATATCACCTTCAAATGTATTTTGTAGGTTAAACATGATGTGAATTCGCGTCCCCACAACTCAGTTCGCGATAAGGTTCGAGTGGTTTTAATGGTTTAGTGAATCAAAGCTGTTGAAAATGGTTATTAGTGTGAGAAATTATTGTGAAAGTGTATTGTTGTTACCAAGGAATGTTTCGGATTTTTGGATGATTGGCGCGTATTTTGAAAGGAGGGATGGAACAGGTACTTAATATCAGCCAGTTAATCGAATAAATCTGTAGATTTGCTATTATTAAGACTTCGAAAGTTTATAATAATTGTTATAAACAAAGAGAAAAGCCGGAGTACTGATAGGTCATTCAAGGTTAACCATATCGAAACCGGTAAACATAAACTAATCCATGGAAAGTATAGGTCGCATTGGAGAATGACCTTTGGAATCTAGTTTTTAAACAGAACCTTTATCATTTTTAAAATTATCAAATAATACTAAATTCAATGATAAGTTGAAGATTACATTGTTCAATTTTCTTTTCATAAATGCATACAAAGTACTAAATTAATATGCATTGTCCATTATTCGTGGGTTTGTTCATATGCTATTTTGTTCGTAAAAATACGAAAATTGTATACCATTGCTTATACTGATGTTCCAAACTGCTTATCATCATACTTCTTACTTCAAAATGACGGTTTAGTTTACTCGTAAATAAAATTTAAAACAAAGTAGTTTTTCATAATTATTCGACCAAGTTACATAGAGGTTCAGATCAAAGGTTTGCGAATGTGTTCCATACTTTCACATCTTGATTTTTCCCATAAGTGACCAAGTTTCTTTAGCTTTTTTTTCGTTTGTTGCAGTTTAATGAATACTCTGGGATTCGAACCGGACGAATTGGTCGGTCGTTCATTGTACAACTACCATCATGCAGCAGATTCTGCAAGTCTGGCTCAGCAGTTCAAATCTCGTAAGTTTTTTATTGCATCCCATTGATTTACCTATCTGATTAAATAAGTTAATAATAAGTTTACTACCTAACTGATTTAATAGCAATTAAAATTACTGTGATTTGTGTTAATTTAACTCTGATATTTGCCTTTACACGAATTTTGTTTTTAAAGGTCTTGTAGAGGTCATAAGGCAAGTCTAAGAATATTGTAAGCAAATGCAATATATATAATTCGTAATTTGTATGTATCTGTTATTACTTATCATTTTGATTTGTTTCTAAAAATGTAGTTATTTGAAAACATTGACCTCACTCTTAAAATGTATACGGTTTAATAGATGGCGCCACTGTACTAACTTATGCCGCCATCTGTTGTACGTAATTATGATTTTTTCCGCTAGATGGCATTAGTAGTTCCAAATAGTAAATCCAAATGTCTATTAAAAACTAAATTCCGTTTTAGATAGACAGACAATCTTGATTGTACCTTGATTTACCTAATCACAAATTTTAAATTGGACTTAATTCCAACAAAAATCCACCTCTTTCGAATTGGTGTGGGTATGAATGCAACGGTCTGTGTTTATGAATATGGATTCAAGCTACACTATTCCTACATTAAAATTATTTCATACGTACAATAGCGTTCAAATAAGGCCAAGGAAGGTTCGAGGACGTCGGATAAAGGAATGAAATAACAGAGACGACTGTTCCTTTAATATCCGTGAAGGTATTCACTATAAAGTTGTCTATTCAATCAACTGGAATTTCAATAGCCGACATTTCACTGTCGTTGATATCGTTTTGAATACCATTAAACATTCTAAAGCAACTACACTTACACATTTTTACATTTTTTTTCTTTTTAAGAGAAGTGAATGTATACCAATATAATAGAGGAAAGATTTGTATTTTTGTATGTATTGAAATAACTCAAAAACAACTGCTCCGATTTCAAAAATTCTTTCACCGTTAAAAAGCTACGTCATCAGTGAGTAACATAGTCTGTGTACCATATCATTTTTTTTATTCCACCCGTACTATTCGCGAGTAACTGCTAGTGAAAGATAATTTACTGCTTTTGGATTTTCTAATTCGATTGGATAAGATACGAAATGAGTATATTAGAGGAAGTTTGAGAGTAGCCCCAGTGGTAGAGAAGGTAA